>KK119029.1:31770-62082 GCA_000611955.2 Stegodyphus mimosarum
ACTCCGAAGTCATAGATGAAGAGGATGTGGCACAGAAATGTTTGAACCTTGGCGACTGGCATAATGCACAAAATGCACTTGCTTCACTTCCAACAGTGAGTCACCGAGGAACTCAACAAGCGAAGTACATACAAAACCTATTTTGTAGCTATTTTAACACTGTCGGTGCAGTACCTTGGCAGAATGACATGTGCCTATTACACTAATTACTACTTTTAAATTGTATTTTTTTTTTATTCTGATTCTTTGTAATGGGCAAAAGTTGTATATATTTCTGATTTTAATATTATAAATAGTTATTTTTGTATCCATATATTTATTTAATAACTTTTATGTACATATGTCATTTACTGATATTTGTTTTGTGATAAATCAGAAATTTTTATTTCATCCCCAAAATGTTAAATATTTTGTAAAGGCTACTGCTCAATTTTTTGTTAAAATTTTGTAAATAATTACAAATCCAAAAGTTGTGTGTAAATGGTAGCATGTTAATAATGACCCAATGTACTTCAATAATGAATCTATATTTCACAACATAAAAACATCTTTATGGAAGCAATGCTGTTTAGTGTTTTTCCTCATGTGCAATTGCTGAGTTTTGTCCAGGTGCATTCCATAAATGCTCTCCATTTCTTGCAGTGTGCTTTACTGTTATCAAATAATCTAGTTAGATATAATCAATATGAATGATATAAAATGAGTTCTATTACTTTCCTGCCCTTTTGTAAATTTCATACTTGAGCAGTGTAGCAGAATATTCTGAATTTTTATGCCCTTTTGTAAATTTCTTACTTTATCCAAATAGCAGAATTCTGAATTTTTATAACTTCTTTTTGAGTGTTTGTTTCATTATAAAGTGAATACTAAAAATGTGTACAACAAACAATTCTTTTGATTTATATAACTAGTTAAGATTAATGACTTACCTAAAATTAGATTCTGTTTATCACAGAAATGTTCCAAAAGCATTATATTGTTACATTATACTAATATTCAAGCCAAAAATGTAACCTAGTAAAATAAATAACTCTGAATGGTCATTTGCTTTTCGAAGTCATTTCTTATATAGTAAATAACAATAAGAATATAAAAGTATAAAATAAATGCTAACAGAAAGTGAGACTGGACAAGATTTCAGTTTTTGCTGTTAATTGAACTAAAAATATTTGATAAGCATTTGAATTAGATATCATTTGTGACTATAAATATTTTATATTCCTCGAAATAAAAACACGAAATGCAATAAAATTTCTCATTGGACTCACATTTTTCTACAAATGTAATGTGTATTATAATTGTTTAAATAAACCATTTACATAATTATTATGTGCAAAATAAATTAACAGAATAGCATACATTAGGCAGAAATAGAAGCCAATTTTATTTTACAAAGAAAAAACCATATTTTAACTTACACAAAAAGAACCATGAAAAAGTCAGCTATGAAAATTTTGCTTCAAAAAGAATGTTCTGAATGCGGATTTTGGCCTCTTCTCTTTTCCGTAAATCGGAAATGCCTTTAAGGGAGGCAGTGACATATTTCCCAAACAAGACTTCATTGCTATCCTCTGCTTCCTGCACTTTTAAAAGTGCAGCAGAAGCAGTGGAAAGGAAGTCCTGTAGATCATTGTCTTCCCTTTTCCGTTTCTTCCTTTGAGCCGACTTGATGCTTATTGGAGGAGTCGGAGAGGGCACACTCACACTTGCAGCTCCTACACTGAAAATTTCATTCTGGCTGATGACAGCAGAGGGCTGCTCTGTACATTCTTCCTCCTGAAAGGAATATTAAATATTAGTGCCTATCTGTTTTTCAAAAACTGGCAATACATTCACATAAACAAACTACTAAAACAATTTAAGGGCGATCCTTGACACAGGATCTAGCTGTAACAGCAAAATGTAGAGCCCTTGGTTAACTAGATGCTATCATTGCAATGCTTTTTGAGGGCTTTAGCCAAAAATAATAATCTCTTCAATATGACATAAAAGGCCATATTTGTCTTGTAATGATGTGTAGTAAACCCTCTTAATACAAACTCGATTAAGGCGAACACACAACATGAAAAAAATTTTGGTGACAGTACATTATTTCGCTGCAAAATCCAAATGGACCAAAAGTTTGATGGAAACCAAGAGTACGCTGGAAGTTACCAGGCATTTTGTTCTCTTTTGCGACATTGCAACATACAGGAATTTTTCAATAGAAAATGAACTGCTAGTTCATCTTTTAAAGTTACAGTACAGTAATTAATGTACTGTAGTGTTTTCTATGATGACATGCTTAATATATTGTAGTACTATTGTAACTTTATACTGAAAATTATTTTTGTCAGAAAAAGTTTTTCAAAAATAAAATTTGAGGCCCCGGTTAAAATGAACCACTTTCAGTTTTTAGCCCCTTAGTTTTTTTTTTTTTTCCTCAAGAGTTTACTGTAATATAAAAATTGTCTTTTTACTTATTAATGCATAATACAGCAAAAAAGTAAATTATCTCAATTAGAATAACATATACTGTGTGTTTACATCACATACAGTATAAAAACAAGATTATTGTAGTCGGTGATCTGCCACTGTGGTTACGACATGCGACGATAATTCTAGATATTAACAAAAATGTTGTGATTTTACTTTTAAACCTATACATTCATAGCATATAAGAATATTTAAATTACTAAAATTATTTCAATTAATTCATTTACCTAAAATTATATCTATAAATCCAGTGTTACAAATGAATGATAATGTATTAAACACTTACCTCATTTACTTCATCATGTGTGAAACTTGAGGAGAAAGAAATGTCCAAATTGGAGGAACTTTCTGCTGCCATCATGCCATCATCCAAGAAGGACAGGCTTTGGAAATGTTCCCATTTCGGAATAAAGCCCTGTCCTCCACTGCCACTTTTAAATGTTAGCATTTTTTTTCTCTCCCTCCTGTATTGGCTCCGGAGATTTTTGAATTTTGCAAGCGTCAACTCTATAAATGTAAGGTACACAATAAATATACATAAACATACATACATTTCTTAACTAAAATGCAAAACAGGTAATATTTGGAAAACTTCAGTTTTCATTGTTAACTTGAGAAATCAATCTGCATGTAAAACAAATGTTCAGTTTTCTTGTCATTTTGAAATTGTTAAGTCAAACAAAGAAATTAGAGATGGTTAGCGAGGTTGTTCATGAGTTGTGTACATATTATGTAAATCAGACAGAATTAAGATAGAATTATGCAATTAATTTTAGTACTCTAACTTGTAGAGTTTCCCTTAGTTCAATTAACCAATTATTCAAATTTTTGTTATCTTTCCTGAACTCCTTCGCATTTCGTCGCCAGGATGCTAATTTAAAGTTAAATGAAATAAGTATTTCAAAAGTTGAGCCTTGGAGTTTATTCAGAGTGTGTTTCTACTAGCCAGTGCATGTTACAATTCTGTCTGTGCTGTTACGTGGTGTTGCAGCTATGCCTTTTTGGCCATCTAAATAATTATCACGCCAGGTAAGTTGTCAAGTCAACATAGTTAGCCTTAACTTAAGGTGGTATTCCAGTACTACTATTTAGACTTGAATTTATTGGGTAACTTATTGGTAGACTTGAATTTATTGGTAACTTAAGTTTCACCGCTAGTTTTGCGTGTTATTGTAAAGCACGAAGTACGTGCCTTTGTCATAGTTGAAGATAATAAAGGGTTATTTTCACCCTTCTTCTGCGCTGGTGTTATTTCATGTCCTGTGCGAGAAGTCACCAGGTTCCTCCGTAGGATCTTATAGAGTTTATGTGCCAAAGAGAGGAACATCCTATAAACTCTTTACATCAGTGTTCCTTACTACTTTGCGCATTACTTACTTTATGAATAATGTTCAAGTAAGAGATAAACACACTTTTGTTTATAGCAATCAATACATCAGTCACAGCCAAATTCTGTATGCACACAATATTTAAATGTATGCTGGATAAGTCTACTTATCAGACATTACTTACTGTGTATTTTCTGATACCTATCTGTGTTCCCATGAAAAACATGGCTCACTGGAAAATCTGTGACCTGGTGAAAACATTTCCTTGACTAACTTTACGGCTCATCGTGTTCTGTCCATAAATATAAACAAACCAACATAAAAAAAATCTGAAAGATTTCAGGTTTTAAGTTACGTCCAAAGAAGCTATTTTTTTTAATCCAGATTTTAAATAACGTCCAAAGGGGCGTTTTCAGAGAAATATTGCAAAATAATTTTTAAATGAGCATACCTTTACAATTTCCGATAAAGTCTCGCACGCTGGAGATAAAAATGTTTTTTCCTGTGCAACTCTGTCATTGCTCGCTTTAAAATCCTGGAATTTGTTAATCAAAAATTCGTTAAGGTTTTACAAAATACAAAATCGATAATAAAACAAATTTCAAATTTGGGCTTCCAGATGCCCATATTCGGGTGGAAACATTCAATATTAAAAATTTGATGGCTCTATGAATCATTGTTTCATCACATTCATTTTAAGTGATCAAATATTATAAATGCACAGCTGTTATATTTCTTATTATTCATTAGTCATGTTTATACTATGCAGATCATATGTATGATGTAATTATGAATTACCCCAAAACTAAATGTCTACACTCTTTATCACTCAAATGTTCATTATTTTTCAACTGTGTATTCCCTATCCATAATAATGTGCAAAGGACTGATTGATGACTTCAGTTGCTGCCAATTCCATGATTGTTTTATGAATTATTAGTATTAGTGTAATGAATAAGATTTATATTAATGAATGTATGTACAAATATTTTTCATCATGGAAAATAAAAAATCCGCAAATTTCCAATGTTTCAATATGTAATAATACTTCATTTACAATATAGTTTTAATGTATTTTTAATATAAAAATTATTTCATAAATTGCATTAAATTAATAGACAACATTTAATGAGTATTCTCATTTTTACATTAACAATGCTTTTCTTTTTTATGCATCCTTTATGCTGTTTACAATATGTCGTAATTAACAATTTAAAAGATAAGTAATTAGGAGAAAAGTAGCGCATATACAAACAGATTTTAAAAAGTTACTCAACTTAAATTTAATAAATAAAATTCTATTATATAACAGAAATAATACACGATCAGCACGAAACACGACAAATTTGGCGAATTTTTGGCGACGAATAATTTGTAAACAAATACGTATTGCAAGAACGTCGTAGAATACTGTCAACTCAGAAATTTCCACGATTATAAATTTAATGAATATATAAACATTTTTAAAATGACTTACACAGTTATATTACAACAAAACAGCAATATACATATATATATAGGTATATAAATTTTTGACTTATCGTACTGAAAGTTTCCGGCATATTCCGGCCATCTTTCCTTCAGGATTTCCGCTATTTCTTCATAGCTGACTTTTTTTAGGTTCTTCTTTGTATAATATGGACGTTTTATGTCCCATAAATATGTTTTTTTTCTTTAATTCTTCTATCAAATCGGCTTCTATTTCCACCGTCCAAGATTTTACTACGACAGACATCGCCATATTGAAAATTACCCGTGATCCTTCAGAAGCAGTACTTTCATCTGATTGGTTGATCTCTGCGTGGAACACGCTCCAGACGAAACATTTTCGGGAAAGTTTTAAAATGTTTCGCGTTCGCCGTCCATAGCCGGCACATGTTTCGCCTAGCTAGACGACACGTTTCTCGGAAACCTCCCGTTTAAACCAGTGCTACTAGAATCTCGTTTCTCGGAAATGTGCCGCCTAGCTGCGCGTGTCGCTAGAAGTGATAGGGCCTTTAGGGAACATGTCATGACGCGATGACCACGCATGCGCAGTTACCCAAACGGCCTACAACGCCTCGCCCTCACGTGACTAACCAGAGAAGAGAAGAGACTGTTAGTAGTGAAGTAATGAAGGTAACCCGCTGTACGTCAGCGTAATAATGATAAACCGGATCTTTTTCGTGTTAACTTCTTAACTTGTTTGTGTGTTAATAACGTGTTCGTATTGTTAAAGGCTGGTTAAGTGCCTGTTACCGTAACGGTGACACCAATGATAAGGAAATCACCGCTTCGCCTCTAAGATGCAAAGCAGTTTCTTTACAAAAATAAGCATCCCTAGAAAGGGGAGGAGGGTCATTCGAGGGGACGCCTTCAAGTGAAAAGGTTGGCTGTTTTTCGTGCTCGCCAAATCCGATCGACGAAGTGCTTAGGCCTAACTGATTTGTTAGTGCTGCCTTGAGTTACGCCTGTCTTCGTTGCCATCGACGCTGTTACCTGTACAAAAAAGCATTTGTTAATGCTATTTGGATTTGTATTTTTGGATTGTTGGATTACAATCTGTTTTATTATTTTTTAAACTTGCTTATTGATTTAAATTTTGCATGCTTTACTGTTTTAAGATTTTACGCGTGACTTCGTCTTGCCAATAGCCTGATTGCTTTTCCTTAGGCTCTTTGCCGTTGCGCTTTCTTGTTTTTTGCATTTTTAAATTCTTAATGGCTTTTAGCGCTCAGCGCTAATTTTCATTTTGGTGCTTTTTGGATTTTCACGCTCGTGAGTTACCCTCCATGCTCACGCTGTCAGGTGTGAGTCAGAGGCCTCACGAGCATCCACCTGCTGATCTGTCTGCACAAACACCTTCGTGTGGGTTGTGTTCCGGGCCGCAGGTTTTTTCCTAGCTTGGGCGCAGGATTTCTGATTTTCTATTGCAATGGAGAGGATCATTGAGGCAGTCGCGGCGCAACTACGCGAACTTGAAGAAATAAAAGAACGAAATGGATTCAGTGATACTGAAAACAAAATGTTCACTTTCTTGCTAAGTATTTTAGATATGATAAAAGCTATGAACACTGAGTTAATACAAACTAATACTACAGATTTGAATAAGGATTCACAGGGCTCACGACCCACTGAAAATAAAACTTTGCATGAAAATGACAGGGCTCGCAGCCCGATTAATATAGATAATGATCATGAAATCGGCATCCCGCTTGATAAAGGGACTATTTCTGATGAAGAACCTAACACTAGGAAACATGGAGATCAGACCGTACGTACTAGATCTCATCGTAACACGCATAAGAAAATTAAATTGACTACGCACACTAGTATTTTAAGTAAGAAACCAACTCCAACTCCTGTTACTGACAAAAATAATCTGATTCCAGCCACTGCCGCTCTTGATACTACAAATCAAAATAATGATATGGATACTACAAATATACCTGACAATGCGAAGAACACTCATAATAAAACACAAAAACCATCTGATAATGAACCTAACAATTCAAGACTACCACCTATAACGTTAAAGCCGACAACTTTGAAATGGTCGGAAATTTGTTCTCATTTCCATGCAAGAAACCTTAAATTTTATGGCCAAAGAATTGGTAATAAAATCAAAGTTACTGCACTTGACGCAGATAATTACCGAGGACTTGTTAGAGTGCTTAGAGAATTTAACATCGAACACCACTCATATATTTTACCACAGGACAGAAACCTGCGGGTTGTTATACGTGGTCTAAATGAAGACACTGAAATTGATGAGATCCAAAGAAAACTTGAAGAATTGCATTATGTTATTGAAAATATAAAACAAATGTCTAGACGTAGAGATGGAGAAACAATTTTACTCCCATTATTCATAGTGACCTAGCCTAAGACTGAACAGTCACGCAAAATATATCATGAACGTTACCTATGTGATCTCCGCATCACAGTCAAGGAATATAAAGGCCGCCAAGGCCCAGTTCAATGCTTTCGCTGCCAGGGGTTTAATCATACCCAACTTGGGTGTAATTAATCCCCTAAATGCGTTAAATGCGGTCAATCTCATTTCTTCACGGACTGTCCAGTCAAGTATGATAAAGAATTTATACCCATCTGCATAAACTGTGGAAACGCCGGTCACACAGCCAGTTTTCGCGGTTGTGAAAAATTCCCTAAGCGGAAAACTGATCAACAGAAAAACTACAACAACAGTGTAGTAGAAAATAAAAGCTATGCCCAGGCTTTATCTACCGGCATATACTCTGATACCCTAAGTGAGGCTAAGAAAGTCTTTACTGACTAGCTGAACCTGTTAAAGTTATAAAAACAACTGGCTTCCAGCTTACACAGCAAATGCAAGAAATTAACACCCGTTAAGAAAAAACTGACACTCAATTAAATAATGAGTCAGCACACTAAACTGTCGCCTACTAAATTTTTGGTATGGAATGCTAGAAGCATCCAAGATAAAACTCCAGAATTTCTCAACTTTCTTACCACAAACTGCATTGACATCGCTTCCGTCACAGAAACTTTTGCAACACCCTGTATTAATATTAACGTTTCAAATTATAAATGCTATCGTTGTGATAGGTTAAGTCATCGTGGTGGGGGTGTTGCTCGATATGTAAAGAGCAATATCCAGTCCTGCCTTATTGATGTTATTAGAAAAGACGGACATGAAGCAGTTATTGTCTCTGCTTATCTACATAATAATAATAATTTATTTTATTTGTATGTACAATCCACCGCATAATGTATTAAACAAGGAACTTTTAAAAGAATTGCTACCCGAAAATAAACCAGTTATCCTAGTTGGAGATTTGAACTCCAAAAAGCAAGAATGGGGATGTCGTAGAACTAACAAAAATGGACAAAAATTATTTGATTTTATCACTGACCAGCCCATATATTTCTATGCGCCGGTCGATTACACCTATTTACCTAACAATCCACATAAAGGAGATATCTTAGACATTGTTATAAAGAAAAACCTGCAATTAAGAAAATCACTGACCGGAGAAAATTCACAGATATACTTTCTAGTTATTATACTTCCTTTCAACCACTTAAAAATAAGATGGATATTGACAACGCTATTTCTACACTTACCATGTATATCACGAATGCATATGAGTCTGCTACACATAGTGTCCGTACAGATAAATTTACTGGCAAGCTCCCTAAGAGTATTAGAGAAAAAATAAAAGAACGTAATCAACTGAGGCGCCGTTGGAACCTTACCTGGGATCCCAGGCTAAAGAAAAAGTTAAACAAAATTAGTAGAGAAATTAAAAGTGAGATTAAATTACATAGAAAAGAGATATGGGAAGAGAAAATCCTAAATCTCAGTGCTTTCGACAACTCCTTCTGGACGTTCACTAAAAGCCTCAAGCAAAAACCAGCCATAAATAAGCCTATTTATTCCAATAACGCCATAGCCCTGACAAACAAGGATAAAGCTGATATGCTCGCAAATCATCTTGAAGTACAATTTACACCTAATGAATTTCCTTGTGATACGCAATTTGTTGAATTCGTAAATCACTTTGTTAACGAATGGCTTAATGCACATACTGTTAGAACCTGTCCGATCTTCACTACTCCGCATGAAATCATAAATATTATCAGAAAACTTAAAAACAGAAAAGCCCCCGGGCATGATGCACTTACGAACATCACTATTAAGCATTTTCCTAATAACATCATTTGCAAAATAACTAGTATTTTCAACGCTTGCATTGAAAACTCCTATATTCCGGACTGTTGGAAAACAGCCAAAGTAATTTTGTACCAAAACCAGAAAAGGATCATACCAGACCGGATGGTTTCAGACCCACTAGCCTCCTCCCAGGCTCAGGGAAAGTCTTTGAAAGAGTTATTTTACAGCGCCTTCAAGTTTACTATGATGAACTTCCCAAGGAGCAATTCGGATTTCAAAAAGGCTTATCTACAGTCAAACAACTTGTACGGCTTGCTGAATTTATTGGAAATGCCTTACACAACAGAGAAAGCATAGCCTTTCTCATGCTAGACGTGGCGAAAGCTTTCGACCGCCTCTGGCATGAGGGGCTTATCTGTAAGCTCATCAATTTTAACTTTGACCGTGAAATTATCAAACTTATGCACTCCTTTATTGTTAATAGAAAATTCTTCGTTTCCATTGGAGAAGAAGTATCTGGATTAAAAGATATCAAAGCCTCTGTACCGCAAGGGTCCATTTTAGGCCCCGTTATTTTTCTATTCTATGTAGCAGACTTTCCCTGCTTCAATCTCAGCAGAGATTATTATGTAGGTTGTTATGCCGACGATACTGCGCTGGCAGTTCGTTCAAGACGTGCTGAAAACGCAACACGCAAATTACAAGAATTCATGCCTTTAGTTGAAGACTGGTGTCGTCAATGGCGCATTTCTATCAATGCACAAAAATCACGACTTCTGATAATTAGAAGAAGATTCGCAAAAGAAAACTTCAAAGGCTCTTTAAAACTGTTCAATGAAGACATCCCGATTGTACAAAAAGCAAACTATTTAGGAGTTGTGCTAAATTCTTCATTCACGTGGAAAGACCATATTAAGCACATCACTCACAAAACCATCAGCGTTATCCAAAGTCTGACTCCATTAATTGGCAGATACTCAAAATTGGATCTGTATAAAAGGAGACTTGTCTTTATATCTATTATACGTCCTATTATGACTTACGCTTCCCCGGCCTGGATTATATATAAAAAGAACGATCTTAAGAAACTGCAAATTTTACAAAATAAATATCTCCGCACAATTACAGGTGCGCACTTTTATGTTTCAAATTTGACTCTGCACACAGACTTACAAATTGACACTCTTGAAACGTACTTACACAAACTTAACAAGAAATTTTTTGAAAAAGCATTAAACTGCAAACAACTGCAGTACTTCAAAACCTTCAACTATGAAGTTTTGGATGAAGATAAGGAGCTCCGACCTCTTGCAGCATTCCTATCACGTGACGCAAACTTTCCAACTTAAGATAGCCTATGTTCTTAGTACTTGCTATATAATCTTACTTTTTTGTTAACAACATGTACTTCACTGTATTACTGTATTTAATGTATATATTCTTATTTGCATATATTCTGGAACATTTTCTATAATCTGATTGTAACTGCACATATTCTATTTATTTTATTTATCTTGTATCCTGTTGCATCGCTCAGTTCTTGTTTGCGCTTGACTGCCTGTTCTCTCCCGTCATTTTGCACTCTCTTTTGTGGTGTCATCGTAGCCCTTCTTTCCATACCCTCTGACCTCTTTTTTACCACGTGTCCTGAACCTTTACCGGGAAAACTGATTTGCAGTAAGCATGAAATAATTTTTTTCATAAAGAGTAGAACTTTTGTTTATTTAATATAACAGTTCAGTGCGTTTTCGTATGGATGTCTACAGTCGACCTACAGATGTTGATGGACACTTTACTTACATTATCGCATTAGGTTTGTGGTGAGCTCCAGTATAATAATTATAAAAATATCCAATCACAGAAGTAAAATGAATACAGCTATAAAACTATATATTAAGGCAATATTTTTATTATTAATTTCAAGAGAAATTTAAATATTTATAATAAAATATCAAACGTATGGATGTTGATGTAAATAATGGCATAAAATCTGGTTTTTTAACATCTTAGACTGATAATTTCTTTTAAAGGAATGCCACTGATGTAATGTCGCCTCGGTCCCGTCGATTTATTATTTTTTCATCTAGTTTTTGATAAAATGATGTTCACGTGAAGTCGCAGCATTACGCCAACGTGTAAGCGTTTAAAAAGTACGAAATGAAAAACTTGCATTGTCGACTGCTAAATAAACTCATATATACATGATACTGCTCAGTACTAGAAATAAAAACAAATTTAGAATGTTATGCAAAAAATTCGCAATATATTAATAAACGAAAAAAAATTAAAATTTTGACATCACAGCCTAAGTGATAAAAGGAATTTAACAAAAAATTAATCATGTAATTTGGGTAGCAGACTTACATCTGAAGAATTACCCATATATAATTAAAAAATCTCTTTTAACCCAGACACATTTTCATGCAAAACAGATTTTCATATATTTAATTTTATATATAGTGGAAAAATTTTACGAGTCGTTTCAAACAAGGGACAGTTTACATGATTAATCTTGCATTGTTTACAAATACAGCTTTTAAAAATATCGGACATATTACATACAGCAATTGCTTTTGTTAATAAAGGAATTTTTCCGTTCGAAATATGGAATTCCGGAAACCCCGCCCATAGCCTACTCACCTCATCTGTGATTGCACGTATTCGGACGTAGATGTTTTCGCTTTTGATGATTGAATTCTCTACAATATTATTTTAATTTTTTGAATTTGTTTCGCATTTTTTACTTATTAGCCAAAAAGGGACGTTTTGGCACAATGGGATATTATTCTCCAAATTGCATTTTGCGCCGAAACACTTAAATGCCCTGTGTGACTTTTCAAGTCGTTGTCTCCAAATATTATCGTTCTGTATTATATTCAACAAAATTAAATAATGAAATAAGTGTGCATGAATGTATGCATGCTCCTCGCACTTTCAAAGAACAACAACATCTAGAGTCATCACATTATGGACAGCATAGTTTTGTACACGAACATGGCAACCTGAAAGGACGAATTTGGAATTTGTTTTATTGCCTATTTCATATTTTGTAAAACTTATTAATTTACAATTGTAATTTTTTATTAATAAACTCAACGATTTCAAGGAACGCGATATTTGATAAATAAATTAAACCTTTCAGATTTCGTAGTGAATATTTAGCTGTTTAATTTTCATGCAATTATCAAAACTAATTTTTCTATTAGATACACATTTAAGTTTTCTTTCTTTCTAGTGAAACTGAAATGTTCCAAAAGTATGTGCGTATTCTCTTATTAAGTTGCCTGCCATTGACATTAGCGGAACGATTGCTGAGGATACATTCTGGATGCCAAGGTCTTGCTGTTGCAAATCCAACCCTTAAAATACGTCATGAAACCATTTCATTGCAATGGATACCTAAGTGTAAACAAGGCAAACGTTGTACTATTTGGAAAACTTGTTTTACGATTACTTTTTGTACAAATTATGCACTTCTAACGTATTAAGTGCCTTTTTAAGAGCTCTCAGTAATGTACTTTTTCTAATAGTCTAAATAGAATTTATTCTATTTATGAAATATTTATAGATTTTAGAACTGAGGACTTTCTTCAAAACAAGGATTCGCAGTTTTGTTACCAACGCTCTGTGCTTATGTAGCAATTTTTGCAGTAAAGTCTTTATTTTTAGAGCCAATTTTACTTTTGTTGCTACTTTGGTAGAAGGTTGCGCGGATTTTGGCGATTTTTTTGGGGGCGAGCGATACGACTTATGGCAAAGTCATTACTGGACAAGTTATTTATGGTAACCGATACCTTGTTGTCATTTTATTTAAAAAATAATGCGTTTTATCATGTTTAAATTCTGCGATTTAAATATTGTTTATGGCTTCTAAATATTAAAATTCAATTTAATTTTGCATTTTTGTTTGAAATAAAAATTTTATTGTTTATGATGTTTTATGTTGCGCATAATTTAATAAAAGACGTTACCTTACTTTAAAAGTAATTGGTTTTAATATCTATAAATTTAATCTAATGTTTTAAACATTACTTATGGCTGTTAAATATTAAAATACAATTTAATTTTACATTTTGGTTTTGAAAAATGATTTTATTACGTATGATTATTTAAATAATTTTAAATCTATAATGTAATCAGCTCCCTGATTGGTCACACAATATTTGTGCATTAGATCATTGCTCTTTGTCATTAGGTAATTTCTAAATTGTGTCTTGCACCGTACTAAAAAAATTGCAAAAAAAATAGCAACTGATACTTTTAAAAATTGCTGAGATCTTTATAGTCATACATGTTTAAAGCGAAATTATTATATCCTATAAAACTTATTTTAAGTAGTTAAGTAATATTTTAATTATTTTAAACGTTGGTGTGATTTTTTTAATTCGATATTTAATTTAACCCTTAGCCTGTCGAGTTATTTTCTGCGAATACCTTTAAAATTGTCGCTAACTTTCGACCCAACTCCCCCTAAAATGTCGCGAAAATAACACTGAAATTTCGAAAAATGCTAGCAATTTCTTTTGTTAGTTCTCTTCCCTCCCAGAATTTAGGATCAAAGATTACGCCTAATTGAGATAGATTGCTCCATAAACATCAGGAGCGGCGAGCTGTCGAGAACGTTGCAAAAGAATAGCTTTTCTCTGACTGACCGTGGGAGTGCGGTAGGGTAAATGTCCAGCAAGTTTCAGCTCATCAGCCTTTCATGAATAGATTTCAGAACTACAAAACGTAAAAGTTTTCTTTTATACGGATATCTTATTTTCAAACATATTGCTTTTAAAATCTTAAATGCAGTAGAATATTTATTAGTTAAACTATTGCATACGCAATAAATCTGAAATAACAAACTTCAGTTTTTTAGCTTTATTCTGGATTGAGAATTCACACCTAGATTTGAATTGCGTTAGTATTTTTTTAATATAAAAATCTGAAAACTTTAAATCTGCTAATTTCATTTGAAATTTAGACAATCATTAGCCCAAACGGGCAATTTACCCAAAAGGGCTATCAGTTTTGTTTTGGCATTTTGCGTTCACTATAAAAAATTTTAATATAATTTAATAATATAAAAAAATTTCACGATAAAAATTTTTAGTATAACTGAATTTGTAGTATATTTTAAAAAATAATACTATGAAAGTCTGAATCACTTTTCAAATCGCTGCCACCAAACATAAGAGTCCTGCGTTATACTTAGAGAAACTAAATAATGAAGAATCTGTATGAATGTATATTTCTCGCATTCTGAAAAAACAGCGGTACCTAGACACATCAAATTTTTAATAACGTAGTCCTTCACTCGGATCTGGAAGCCCAAATTTGGAATTTTTTTATTATCTGTTTGATATTTTGTAAAACATTAACGAATTTTTGATTAACAATGTCAACAATTTCAAAGCGAGCGAAAAAAAATTATCTGTACGAAAAATGAATTATCTCCAGCGCGCGAGACTGTGTATCGGAAATTCTAAAGATATGCTCTTTTTAAATTTTTTGTTATATTGCTGTTGAATTGAGTTTTATGGTTTAAGTGCGAAGAACATGATATTTAATAAATAAAGTTAACACATAAAACGTTAAGAAAACGTCGCCTTGGGCGTAATATAAAATCTGAAAGCCTTCAGATTTATTATTATTATTATTATTTTGCTTCTCTAAAAAGTTCTTAAACTTGTTATTGATTGTTCATTACAATAGTACAGATTCGCATAGGTTTTCTTTTCAGTTTTTAGAACAATAATTTCACATATCTTTCAATTTCATTTTACAACATCCGTTTACTAGACGTTTCGTCTGCTGTATCTTTTAGCTTTCGTCATGTCATGGCCTCAGCAAAAAATTACATTCTAAACCTGAGAAATGAATTCTTTGCTTCATTTCTTAGGCAAAATGATAAACAAATCATCAAAGGAATAACTAATATCCAATATGGAGTAAAACTAAGTTTTCAGTAAAAAAAAAGACAGTGCCATTAATGCTTAAATAATTCTTCAATGCTTAACACTCAAAGCCAAATGAAAGACAGTTCGGCACGAGACGTTTATAATTTCTTGCCTCCACTAAATTAGTTCTAATATTTAAATTAATTATAGCAGAAGTAATAAATGTGTCGATAGTTCTTTCATTGATCTACGTCTTTCATAGTTACTCAAATTAAAATTCTTCCCTTTAATAAAAAAATCGTTTTAAGAGAATTTCTTGATGATTAAAGAATACAAAATTGTTAATTATATCCGTAAAGCTCTACAAAATATTATGTCCATTATTCATAAAACTGATATCATTTAAATCTGGTTCAGCAATGAGATGTTTATTAGATTTAATTTCTAAAACAATTATTTTCCAATTTTAGAACGGCCACAAACATTGAGACGAATTATCTCATAGTAATTTATTTGCGTAATGCTATGAAAAAAGTATTTTCACTGTCGAAAATCCATAATTTGTACATTTCTTTCATGCAGTATTTTAAATAGAATGAGAGTAAAAATATTTATTGTCTAGCGGAATGAGTACTTGAACTAATAAATTTAGTTCTGTAGTATTAAAATTGTCCTTTATAATATGAGTGATTTTTTTGCGTATAAATTTAGAGCGTATTATAATTGTATTAAATATAACACATGCGTATATCTTACATTAATGAAGGAAATAATTTAGTGTATTTCAAACTAATTAAGAACGACAGCAGACAAGGAGGAAAAGAAGAGTAAACGAGATTTGTCGCATTTCTTACTACGGACCTACACCAGGGACGAAGGGAATAATTATTAAAAATCAAACATTCACAACAATTGTGGCCGATGAAGTGAATACTACACACCTCATATCGCTAACAAGACTTTAGAAAAATAAACGAAAAAATAAAGTATTTATAGTTTGAAAACATCAGATTGTCGCCCGATGTTTCAAATCAAAGTTTAGCACTGAAATTTAAAAAAACAATACTAATAAAATTTAAGCTTTACTTCCTTTTTCTTTTAAGTAATAGCGCAGCCTACTCTTACCAATTTATAAAATTAAATGTACCCTCTTTACTCATAAAACCAAATAAAATTAAAACTTAAATAACAAAAAATTCCAATTTTGTGAAATTCGCGATTGTTTCTGTACTTCTTTATGGTAAAACTGTTATAAGGAGAAAAACATCAAATTAGTTAAAAAGTCTACTGCAGTTTAATCAAAATTTAAGAAAAAGGAATAGATATGATCGCTTTTCAATCTATATATTATTATAAAATAATAGTCAGCTAGTTTTTCTGCGGAGAAATGGAAAACGATAACATACATAAAAGTTAAAGGTAGGAATTTTGCAACTGACCTTTATCATAAGATATTAGAAACCTATTTTATTTATGACACTCATGGTACGAAGAAACACTTATTCAAAAATGTTGCTAAGAAATCCATGGCTAAAATGGCTTTGTGAATTATTTACTTTTGCTGTATTGAACGACTTTTTAATAATATCAAAGATAAATAAAACGTCTTATGCATCGCGGAGTAATAAAAACATGCTCTCGAATTTTTTTTATTAATAATGGACAGGATTTATCGATAGATGAAAATATTAACATTTCTTCCAGGTGTTTAAACAATAGATAACAGTACAGCAAAATCTTTTTCTCCTAAAATTAATTTATTTATTCTTAATATTACGAATGTTGCTGTTACTCTCCTATGGAAGAATACATCCCTGGCCAAGTCTGAGTTCATTTATGAGATTAAAATATCATGATTAAACAGATCAAATGTTAAAACATCGAAAACCTTCAGTTGCTACCGATTTTAGGACAAGTGCAAGCTTATTAGCAACTTGCACGATGAAGGAAATACATCAATTTTTTTAAATATAAAATAGGTGAGAAAAAAATTACTTATTCCGATATTATTTAAATAAGGTTAGTTCCTTCTATTGTCTTATTTTTATGAAAATCATAGCAATAATGTTTGTTCTTTTAATCCCCACGCAATAACAAACAATTTTTTTTCTCATATTGCATTTTTTTACTATTGAAAAGTACACAAAAGAGGGATGCCTTCGTGAAGGGCTTTCTAAAGAAAACTGCGCCGTACCCCGTTACACATAGGAAAACCTAGAAAGCTCTCTTGCAGCCAACCTGTTTGCTGGGATTCGAACTACCAGTTTTCAGCGATATTACCGCTGTGTCACTGGTCTGCCTTTTTTATTTAAGGGATTTTCGGGAAATAATTCCCCTTATGTGTTATTTTTTCATGCAATTTAAATACTTGATATTTTTATTTTTCTAATACATTTCTAAAACTTATGTAATTAGCAAATTTCATTAAAAGTTTAGTTTTTGCGATCTTTATTACCTCTTTTCTCTGCTACATTTTATATCTTTGTTTCTAAGAAAAGTGCTGTCTAAGGCGATCCTTATGTTAGAAAAACTAAGAAACATAGTTCTTCTCAAAGCAATAAGTGATGGGCTTATATTGATGAATATAAAAAAAAGAATAAAGGAAATCTGCAAAAGATCACTGCTAAAAATAATTATTTTGTAAAGAAAGTCAATACTTATTAAATGATAACATGAACAGAAATTGCTCACAAATATATGCGTATGATGAAGTTATTGTTCAACAATAAAAAAAATGTAGATAAAAGTTGCTGGTTGGACAATTATTATAGTTTTATACAAAATGCTAAATATTATTCTCATGACACAATTTTTAAAGTCACTGCTTTTACATTTTTCTTCAACAGATAATTACTATTTTCTGTCTTAAAATATCTATTTTTATCACAAAGGTTTTAGAGTTTCGAATTTTTTTTGCTTTCTGTTTTATACTCTTAATGCTAGCATAGTATTTGAAACTGTAATGGAAAAAAAATTGAAAATAAGTGCATTACATTTACTTTTCAGTCTTATTTTTTCGTAAGCATAAATGTATTCGTACAACTTTTCCTAAAATCTTTCCTGATCATTTACAGAAGCTATGCTGTTAAAAACTGTTTACTGCGCCTGATTTACTTCGCATTATCCTTTCAATGAAAAAGCCCCAAAATATCTCTACTTAACATTTTAAAACTGTTACGAATTTGAATGTTTTTAGAATCATGTGAACAAACTGAAATTCTTTTACGAATATCATTACTTAAATCTGGGTAAGAACTTTTGTTTTGAATGAAAATATTTTGTAAAAGCCACGAGTATGACATTTATTGATAGTTTACTTTTTAAAATTCGAAGCCCGTCATGAGGAAAATTACAGTTAGCTTTCGAAAATTGCAAATGGTTATTTATTTTTTATTAAACGTTAACTTGTAAAAGATGAAAGTTTCTAAATGATTTGTAATCAACCATCATCAGTATATCAATTGTAAAAGATTATCTATCACACCTGAGAACAACTATTGTTTGTCTTATGAAAACATATTATATTTCAGCGTTTATAGATGTCGAAATGTTAATATTTGAAAATAGGTAAACTATCTGGAAATGCTTCTAGAGCAGTGTGTAATTATAGCTTTTAAGAGGAAGGGAAATCGACTGCCTTCCATTGGCTTTGGAGACTGCTTGTTTTCAGGGCTAAGGAAGAGAGCTAGTCTGTCGCCATATGTAGTCGCTATATGTATATTGTGTTGCCGTTATTCTTATTTGATATACCGTGAATGAGTGATTACCCATTTACACTCCTGCTTGACCGGGACATTAGGCGAAGGTCATGAGAGCGACGTATAGTGAGAACAGTGTTGTAAATATGCCTTGTCCCCTATTTTTAATTTTTGATGGATTATTATTTTTATTAGTAGCAGCAGTACAAAAATGTAGATCTTTAACATTATTCATTATCTGAAGGTATTTTTACTGTCTGAATTAATGGGAAAAACTGGACAATCGAGAAATCTGACTGAATTTAAGGAAATACATCCAATCCATTCGTGATTTTTTTATGGTTTTTATAGCGAAATTCTGGTATTCGGTATTTTTTCGGTTCTTTATAATATTTCCTGAATTAAAGTAAGTTTGTGCATTATGTTTTTTCGATAATTTTGCTTAAAAAGCATAAAGGCAATTAAAAACTGATAAATCTAACAAATGGAAAAATAGTGTCTTTTCCCATTTCAAAGTTCGGTTGTCAAACGTGTATTCGTATATTATATATATCTTTATTTATATTTGTAACTAACTGACATTTTAAATGACGATCGTTGTAAAATTCCGCACTTAGTTGCTTCATAAGCTATTAAATTTCTTTTTATTCAAATACGTCAGTTTCAATTGCGTAGGCGTGGTGTGAAGAAAGCAGGGGAAACAGAACTAGAAACATTGTACAATCAAGCAATGCTCTAAAATACTTTCACATTCAAAAAAAAATGTCCCTCCCCCCCCTTCGTCCTTCAGAGGAGTCTTCAAAGGAAACGAATCCGTGATGTTAAAAAAGGTAAGACACCCCAGCAGCTATTTAAATGGTTTAGAACCATTAGAGTCTCCCAAAACGGGGTGGAAATACCTGGTATGTGTTCTAATACTATAAAGGCGCTTTCTTGAAGCACTTAAGATGTCAATCTATTCCAGGTAAAAGAAAAGCGGGAAATTCTAATATAGCTTAGGACTGCTTATAAAATTCAGTCGTGATTATCAATTAAGCAAAAAAAAACTTTATTCTCTGGTAGTAATAATAATAACTGCATAATAAGTGCAAAAATGTTTTCATTTCAATAACTATTTTCTGATATTTAAAGGTACATTTGTGCTATAGCAGATATAAAAAAGGAACATGTCAATAAATTTATTCTATAACCTGACATATATTTCTCACAATAAGCTTCATTTTTACTTTAACGAATAATCTCGCAAATTTAAAGTATAAAAAGTAAGAATTTGATGAAAGAGAATTAACTATAAACACAGAAATGTCACCTAGTAGGTAAATTAAATAGTACTGTTCTGTTAAAGGGATTGGATTCAGAAATATACGTATGTGAGTATCTGTGTATATGTATACACACACATACATTCGTACGTACATATATGCATGTATACTTGAACACATCGATACTTACATGCAAAAATACTAATATTTCTGAATCCGGTCCTGACTTTTTTTCTTTGCACCAAGAACCGCGTACCAATTAAATATCTATAACTTCATGCAGTGACAACACCTGTCTTTTATAAATTACAACGAAGCTGTTAAAATTATGAAATATATATATAATTTTAATTTATACCGACTTTGTCGAAAAAGTTAAATGAAGATTTATATTATAAGAAGTGCTTTTATTAACTTTAAATCGCTCCATTGTTTAATCAATAAAAATTTGATTAAATGTGAAAAATTAATAAAAGAGCTGATGCTTTCAGTGAATGACAACGCTCTAAGAAGCTGTTCTTTCTGCGTGTGCATGGAAGATAAATGAAAGATCTTACATTTCACGGAGTGGCAACTCTCACCAGCTTTTAGATTCTTTACTTATCCATCAATTTTTTAAGCACATTGATGTTTACAAATTTTGCTTTTCTAATACAGGATTTTAATCGTTATGTTTAAAAAAACTGAATCTGCTTCGAGGTACAATAATAATAATAAAAGTGAACAAAAAATTTGCAAGCAAAATATATGCTAGCTCAATTCTTAGTTTTAACTGATTGTGGCAAAGAAGGTGAGAGATATTTGCCTGAAAAAAGAGGTCATTTTATGAAGGACTTCAATGATTTAAACTGGTTCATGCTGTACACGAGGAAAAACAATGAAAATGCCATGCAGTCAGTCTTGAAATTCGATCCGGACTAAATTACTGGTGCCCAGCGGTTGTATCCATTTGTCTACAGGTGATCTGACTTTCCTTTATTTCTGGAAAATTAATTTTAGAATCGTCACTTTACTTGCATTTTTTATTTTTAATCGGCATTTTGCGTAAATACGTGCTAATATATATTTGCTGTTGGGTAAAGTTTTTCATTAATAATTCAGTTATGTTTAGCTCACTGTAAAAATTTTCGGGCGTCATTCAGCATTCATCTATATGATGACTATAAATTAATTACTTCTTCATCCATTGAAAAATGGTCCGTCTTTCCCAAATAACTGAGAAAACAGGGATTACTTTATACACTATTTAATGTCTTTTATCCCGCTAATACGAGAAACTTCCTTCTTAGTAAAATATATAAAAAAATTGTCCATGAGTATGGAAGGTTACAAGGATGGTTTGGGATTGATTTTCCTCTTAGTGAAAGCAGTTAAGTATATACTGTTGCAAAAAATTCGGCGGTTGCGCCTGTATGTAAGCTTTCCGTCATAGCACTAGGGTTGCCATAAAATAGTGTATGGTAGGGTTGCCAGATTGGCGACTTTATCGCCCATTTGGCGACCAAATTGGCGATATCCCATGGTCCAATCGGGAAGCTTCTAGAATAATTTCCTGTCGAGATATTTCTCGAAACGTGTGGAACTTAAAGAAAAGCTATATAAACCCTTGCGTTTCTGAGAGCAGGCAGACTCTGAAGTATTGTGAAGTTGTTGTTGAGCAGAGTGTGATTAATTGCGAGAATAGCTGCTTACTGTGAGTGCTAAGCAACGCGAGAGTTTTGTGAACGGAAAGCGATCGAGATAGTGCTTTGCCGTGAAGCTACTTTTACAGTATAGCTTGACAGTGTATTGGCGATTGTTCCACGGTGTTTATTATAAGTTTAGTGTTGCCGTGAAGCTACCTTTACAGTTACAGCCTGAAGCTGTGTTGCTGATTGTTTCAGCGTATTTATTGTAGATTTTCGACGCTTGTAAAGGTAATTTTGGAAATGTGCTGTAAATAGTGATTCTTGTAAATAAATTGTGCTTTTTATTGTTCTGCATCGTGTTTTCATCGGATACTCTCAAATCCACGAACCCGTATAACGCAACAATACATTAACTAAAATCCTTCTCATAGCTTCGCTGTAATTATTTCTACCTTCCAAGAGTAAGTACGTAGAGTCATTAGGATTTTCGAGACAGGAGACGTGATAAAGGAACAATACCCTCAGTGAGACTCGAAACTGAACTTCTCGAATACGCGCAGAGTGTGCTACCGTGAAACCACGAAGGCATGCAGAAAAGAGCAAGAAAATATCTTATATACTCCCTCATTCAAAGGGCCATTATAGATTAGTGGACCCAGTCGCCAAATCCTGGTGGTAAACAATCATCATCCACCACCTTTTAGTTCGGGCGCCACTGTAGAGTCATTAGGATTTTTGAGACAAGAAACGTGAAAACTGAGCAATGCCCTCACCGGTTCCCAAACCTGGACCTCTCGAAAACCTACCGTGCTACCGTGACACCACAAGGGCATGCAGAAAGGAGGAAGAAAATACCTTATAAGTATGCCTTCGCGAAGAGTTTCGTAAAAGAAACTGACTCGTATCCACGTTACACTTGAGGAAAAACCATAAACAGCCCCTTCTCTGGAGTTAGAACCCATCTCAAACTACCAGTGTTCAGCGACTTAGCCACTCACCCGCTGGTGGCGTTTATTAGCATTTGTATCAAAAGACTTCGTAAAATAATTGCGTAGATATAGTTATTAGGTAACAACGAATTAATACATTAATTAGGTTCTCAATATAAAGAAAAATTTTCATTCAATTTATCGCTATCAGCACTGACATTTGGAGAGGAAATAATTTATTTTCTGATAATAAAACATCTTTTCAACTGTAATATTTTGGCCGCAAAATATCTAACACTTCCACGCCCTTAGTTTTTCATATCTCTTATATTCCATTAAATATAAAAATAAAAGACTTATAGATTTCTTTCTAAAAGAGTTCCATTAAATATAAAAATAAAAGACTTATAAATTTCTTTATAAAAGAGTTCCAAGACACGGCGGAGAATTTCACACAACGCAGATTTTAAAATTTCGGTTGCGTTACAAATTTTAATAAATTGTTTAAACGAAGCTATTGATGTTCATGAATTTTTTCGAAATATTCATTTGCTCGATTTGACATAATTTCATGAGTTGAATATTTTAATTTCTACCTCGAAGAATTTTTTACATGTAAGTTCGCGTTTATAGTAAAACAGTGAGTCACAATTACAATTTCCAAAACTGAGGCATGCTAAAAAAACAGTGTTGTCTTTTCATAAAATGAAAAGTACCATTAAAAATACCATTAAAAACTCCACTTGAAATACGAAGGCAAACAAAAAGTTAATTTTGACATAATATATATTTTTCTTGTTGTTGAGAAATCAGAAATTGTAACCAAATTTTAATACGAAGATCAAATATTCAATTATATATAATATGATTTATTAAAAGTGCATTTTTCATTACATTTCTGAATTTTTTCTATTTTTAATTTTTTGGGATGTAATCAGCGACTGAGGATTGGGCTTTCATTACTTCAATGTACCAGAGGGCACACAGTTGTAAAACGATTTGTGATCATTCGAAAACCTTGCAGAAAAATATACACTTGCTGTCTGACAATAAGCCTTTACTCAGAGGGCTCTTCCGTCAAGTGCGCTTTTCAAACAGATTTCACACCCTATTAAGAGCTTTGTGCAAATGACAGCCGCCTGCGAAAACGGAGGGGGAAAGAAGACCTTGCGTAGCGTCTCAACACGTCTTAAGCATTTATCGGGAAACCTTGCCTCCGTGTATACACGTCTTAATAATTTTTCGAGCAATTTCAGTTCCGTGTATACGCGTCTTAAGCATCTTTAGAGCTATTTCTGAAAACGTTTAAAGACGTCTTAACCAGTTAAAGGGTTAAGTAATATTTTAATCCAATTAAACTTCGGCGCAGTGTTTTCTGGTGTTTTTATTCTATTTCTGTGCTATATGTAAGTAACAATTTAACCTTACTTTAAAAATTTTTCCTCGTAGTAAATGTATTTATTTACATTTGCCTGCCATCTTAAAATACGACATTTTCAACAAAAAATTAATCTATTATTTTTAACGATATTTATCTTTTAACGTTTCGTATACTTTACTATGTGTAATATACATAAAAACAGCGTTTTTCGAGATGGCTGACGACTGTGAAAACCGCACCAACATTACTCCCCAAAATCCGTGCAACTGTCTACCAAAGTAGCACCTTTTTAATCTTTATTATTACATCTTATTTATTTTTTGTTTCATAAACATGTAAATATAAGGCTATAAAAATATCAGTCAGTTTACAAGAAACGCTAAAAATATATCAGTGTTCATAAGGCTATAAATATATTAGTCTATTTACAAGAAACCTTTAAGATTTAAAATTCTTTGTAATAGATTTTTATACCGCTACGTTTTGATAAACTGTAGTCATAGCATTAGAGGATCACCTTTAGAGTACCGGCCACTCGCTGAATAAAAGAAATCAACAAAACATAAAAGCAGATTTTTACTCCTGTTAACATTCCTCTCCTATCTACTTTTAATGGAGAAACATTGCTGCAATCCCTACATATGTCATACACTATCTGAGCCGTTTGAGAAGGAGCATATTTAGAAGGCCGTCATATTTATTTACATTTCACCTCTCTTTTCACTGCTTAGGCTATTTTTCTGTGGTGAATCGCATTGACATTTCAATTCAGTATTCAATGGCATTTCAAGTTAGAGGGTTATACTTGGAGGGACTATTACAGGGACTCCTGCTCAAAAGCAGTAAAAAAGTTTCAAAGTATATTACCCTGGTAAAGTTACTGACTTTAGAAAAGGTCAGCATCATGGACCTTGACTATAATGATCTCATCTTAATGGCGCGGTCTTGCGCTATATTTATATAAGTTGTCTAAAAGGATGCTTCGATGTCAACAATGCAGCCTTCCAATAATGTACACCGAAAGCAGTCCACAACTTTGACGAATAACTTTAAATACTGGTCAGCATTTTAATGTAATTTCATCACCTTATCATCATTATTATACCGTATTCCAGAGATAATCTAGAAATTTGTTTCGCCTACTGATTTTAAAAAAACTTAAAGTATTTCCTGCTCAGCCGTTTTCTGACATGGAGGTAGGAAAGCCGGTTGTCCAGCTTTGGATTCGTGCCCGAATCCTGAAAACGACATCGATGCTCGTTAAGTGATCAGTCTGTATGAGCCATATTGGCATTTCTACAGTTTGGTTTAGTTTGCTTTAGGTGATTATTGCAACTCACATAGTCCTATCTGCCTCAGGGCAAAGATGCCTTTCTGGACGACTTTCTGAGGTAAACCTGCTTATATTAAATTATAAACTGCGAAAACGCCCATTCAGACAGCCCGTTCGCCTCGAATCGAAACCAGATCGGAAAAACCAGTGCTCGACGCTTTGACCGCTCCATCCTTGTTGACGGCGAACTACCTATCGAGACCAAATTCTCCTAGAGAGGGGGACAATAGGAGAGGGGCTGGGAGACCACTTTACCCGGTGCCTAAGATGTTCTACAAAAAATGGAGCGGAACGTCTCCTTTATTGCGAGTGAAATGCTCCCCTTCTGCGGAGTTTTCGGCAATGACCCCGGTCATGAGACGTAGATCCGACCATACCCCTCGAACGCTTAAGTAGTAAAGTACATGTTTGCTGAGGTAAACATTCGTTGAAATTTTCCAGAACGTGAAATAAAAGTCCAGCGATGGATGTTTGTTTGCTATGGACTCATTTAAGAACACATATATTACAAGCATCGAAGTATTGGTCTAGTAACAGTGAACTTTCTCAAGATGATTACTTGAATAGCAAAATTTTTGGAACAATAATTTAAGTAATCATTTCAGTCACTGCGTCATCCATTTCATTGTACTTCATTTCCGCAGATAAAGGATTTAAAAGAAAAGCCTAAGAAAACAAAGTCAGATAGAAATATTTCGGTATTCATGTATTTCTATATATATGCAGTTAAGCTGGGGAAATCGATTGCGAAATTTAGAATAATTTGGTATAAGATTTATTACGTAGATTCTGAATCTCGGTTTCAACGATACGACAACGTTTTTCTAATAGCCTTTCGTTGGTTAAAGTTCTAGCTTTACCTCAGTCTAAAAAAATCCTTTAAAATATGTTTAAATAGACGGTAATGTAACAGATGGAGACAGTAGTTTTATGGAGAAATAATTTTAAAAATTCTCTCTGAAGAAAATTTATGCAGAGTTTGCTTCGGAGTATAGAGCAAATTTGAAGAGAATTTATGAGTTTCCGTAAAAATATTTTTTTTTCGCAGTTACAAAAATTAACAAATTTCAGATATATTTCTGGTTATTTTTGAATTTCTATCATTCCTTTCGCTCTATGTCTTATGTTTAAAAATATTTAAAACATAGATTAATTAAATTTACGGGTATAATATATTTCAAAGATTTTCTACTCCAAATATCTTTGAAGCATATCATGGTTATTTTAAGTTCTTGAAACTTTTAAATATCGAAAAAAAAGATATTCATTCTTTTCCAGCTACGACCATGAGCTAAAAGATGAGAGCAAAAGATCTCTGAGCACACGACGAGCATAAAAGAAATTTGCATTTAGAACATTTGTGATTATTATTCAGAAATTTCACTAACACATATTCTATCCTTTTTTGCTCGTGTCACGATTTCTGCTCACATCAGAAAATTATACAAATTTAATGTCCGTGTGTAAGAGCCTAAAAGTAGAAATTTAGCTCGGCTCATGTGATGCGCGCCATTACCACACTAAAAGATTGTTTCTGCTAAATGCATTTGAGGACGAAAATTAGACAGTGGTTCGATTACTTATAAGCTACATAAAAGATTCACTGCAGTGTAGAGCTGGATTCGAGAGCAAAATTAGATGGTGGGCCACTATTTTTAGTGACTGCTTCATCCATTGAGTCACGTTTTCATCCATTTCAGCTGAAAAACCTTTCAAAAGAGAGGTTTAAGAAAACAAAGTCATATTGAAATATTTTGGATATTCACGCTTTTCTAAACATTTCCAGTTAAACTGAGGAAAGTGACTGCCAAATTAATAATCTGTTATAAGATTTATAAGGTAGGTTATCAATCTCCTTTTTGAATGATGAAACAGACTTTGTCTAATTGCGTTTCTTTAGTTAAAGATCTAGCTTCTTCTTACTCTAAAGAAAAATCTTTAAAATATGTTGAACTAGAGAGTAATGTAGCAGATGAGACAGTAGTTTTATGGAGAAATAATCTTGAAAATTCTCTATGAAGAAATGTTATGGAGAACTTCGTTCGGAGTATAGCACAAATTCCAATAGAATTCCTAAGATTTCATGAAAATAAGTTATTTTTTCCATCAGTTGAAATTAACAAATTTCACATATATTTACGGTTATATTTTAATTTCTGTCATACATGTTGCTTTATACCTTACGTTTAGACGTATTTAAAACTTAGATTAATAAAATTTACGAGTATAACATATTTCAAAGATTTTCTTCTCCAACTTTCTTCGAAGTATATCGTGATTCATTTAAGTCCTTCACATTTTTAAATATCGAAAAATTTTATTTCATTTCCAGCTACAATATTGGGTTAAAAAATGAGAGCGAAAAATACCTGAGCATAGGACCAGAATGAAAGAATTTCCATATAGAACATTTGTAAATATTATTCCTAAATTTCACTAACACATTTTGACGTGTTCCACATTTCTTTTGTAAGTGTCACAATTTTCTCTCAATTAGAAAGTTATACAGATTTAATGTCCGTGTGTCAGAGATTATAAGTAGGAATTTAATTCAGCTGGTATGGTGTTACCTCGCTAAAAGGTTGTTCAATCCATCTGGGTATTAAATTAGATACTGGTTAAGGTACTGGTAAGCTGCGTAAAATTTTAACTGCAGTGTAGATTAGACGTCTATACTGCAGTTAAACTGTATAGTAACCAGTCACATAGGCACTCTTATATAGAGTGCATCTGTTACTGGCAAGCTGAGTAAAAGTTTAACTGCAGTGTAAACGTATCAGATGTTCAGCTTCGAATTAATCTATGTGTATAAAAATTTTTAATTTAACTACAATTTGATCTCGGTCATCCTATTTCTATGTCATCCAAGCGGGACAGTGGGAAGTGACACTATCTGAAGTATCAAAGAGCACGTGTACGATTTCCGGTCAATTATGTTTTAATTAAGGTCATGTTTGTAAATTAGTAGTGTCTTTGGAGCACGGGACGCTCTATGTATACAGCCAAGGGAAAGTCCTCTCCAGAGGGTGGAGGTAGTGAAAGAGAGATGGTGTACTTCTTCAAAATTGAGTGTACTTCACCTGAGTGTACTTCTTCAAAATTGGCAGCGGAACTGAGCAAAGATGGACTGTAACCTGTATGCTACCAAAGATACGTGTACGCTAACGATGGTTCTAGTCTATGCGCTCCATTACTATGGATTTCATGGTCTTTGTTTGATTCAGAAAAATAAAATTTGTAATAAGAGCAGTTATTTTATTACAAGTCATTTGTTCTTAACTATTCAGCAAGTGAGACTTTTATGTTTTCGGTTATAAATCAGAATAATGGCTTAATGAACTTTTGTTTGCATTTTCCTCAAGGTTGTTTTCCGATTCCAGTTACATATCTGTTAATGTTGAAAATCCTTCAACAGGTTAATGTAATTTTTAATTTCAGCCGTCAGATTCAGTGTTCACAGATAGCTCAGCTTTTTAGCAAGCTTTACCGAGCTCAAGCGAACATAGTTTGCAGATTAGGTTCCTGTGAAGTTTGGGCTGTGTTAGGTTGACAAAATGAATGTCGTTTACGAGCTGATAATACAACATAGTAGAGTCTCTGATCTATTAGACTTAATCACTGTTGAAAATTAATATTTCATTGTGCAAGTAAAGGTCTAACACTATAGGCTAGTGTTGTGAACCTGGAGGCCGTTCAATTTTATGCAGCCAGCTAGTACATTTTCCGTTCAGTTAATTAACATTATTATGATACTAAGTAAGGTAAGCACTTGCAACAGTTTTAGGATGTTAACCGTTTTGAGTCGAATTTTAGAATATTCTGTTTATCATTAAAACAAAACTGTGTAACGCCTCTGAAAATCTCCAAATTGTGATATCAAACTAATTCACAGGTTTGAAGATATCGATTTCGCTATTTATATGATTTTGGATTAAAATAATTGTAGAATACTTTAATTTCCTTTTTATACTTTACTTTAACTGCTCCCTGTATATTGCTGTTTGTATAACACTTTTCCCTCTGCTTTGCTTCTTGCAGTACGAGTACAACAAGTCAATTTTCTTTGGAAAGGTTTTGATTATTTTATTAGTCAAAAATATCTTTTATTGTTTTCCTCTAAGACTTAAACTCAACTCGATCAATTATAAAAAATCATTAAAGCAAGATAATCTACACAGCCATTCTTCATAAGTTAAAAAATGTAAGTGCAAACATTTTACCTTAAAGTTCCCATAGTCTCATTAAGAACCCTATTCTTAGAAAGCCTATGTTGTTTCGGAATGTTGTTTCGCCTTTGAATTGAACAAAATGTTTGGCAGTGGAAACCACAAAGTTTCGCATTTTACGATACTTTTATATTTGCATATTGTTGTTTCAAATCCCCTTGGGGCAGGAAAGCCTTGACGAAGTCTAAGAGACCTTGCCGCACAGGCAAATGGCTGACGTCGTACTGCTCAGATGACAGCTGTTTCAGGGAGACGCCTATTCAATCCAGTAGGTGAGCGGGAGAGGCAGGGAGGGGAATGGGCTCACGAGGGGAAGGTTTTTTCTCCCTCTTTGAATTTCTTACATCGAAGAATTTCTTACATTTCTTACATCGTTTGGGTAAGCCTAGGTCTTTTACTCAGAAGTGAGAGGCCTGGTTGTTCAGCGAAATACCATTGGTGGACAGGACAAATTTTCCATGCCATGTTAGTTTTATGCTTTTAATAGGAATGAATTTCAGTTAGGCATAAGTCAGTGAAAGTGGATGGA
>KK119029.1:62111-78875 GCA_000611955.2 Stegodyphus mimosarum
ACCTTTTCTCATCGTCAGCTGTTTCGTTACCATACACCCCAACATGGGACGGTATAGACTGAAGATATACTGATTTAAGCTGTCCAAGCTCAAAAAGTTTAGAAACAATATCTTGACCGGTCTTATACATGATCTTAGACCAGTTTTTAATGTACTGAATGGAGCTTCTGGTCTCTTTCAGAATCCATATAATGTCACTACTTGAACAAAGGCCATAATCAAGTGCTTTGCTGATGGCGATAAGTTTCGATCTGAAGACGGAGCAATAATCAGTGTTTCTAATGCTGCATCTGATATCTCCTTCAGAGGTGTTACAATAAATGCCACTATCTGTTCTACCCTTATCTGATTTACTTCCATCTGTATATATCACAAGGCCCTAGGCTGGAATATCATTAATGATTTCACGAGCCGTTTGGCTGAGGAGCGTCGGATGATGGTTGCCCTTGACAATATTAGTCGACAATTCCTCTGGGATATTAACGTGATTAAGAGAAGTAGCTGGAGCAAAACGGCTAAGCGGTATAGATTTTTCAACATTTAAATTGATAAAATCCGAGTTCCACACATAGCTAAGCGGGCTGTGTCGCGTTACTGTTCGTCAATTTGAAAGTATTGGCTGAGGATCGATTACAAAACCCCAACTTCTTAAGCTGGTTAAATTACTTGTAGGAATTCACCTTAAAACGCATTCCCAAAGGCTGGATGTCCGCCTCATCGCGAAAAACGTCGAATGGGCAACTATTTCTAAGGCCAGTGATGATTCTCTCCGCACTGAGCTGTACTCTCTCCAATTTTTTCAAGTGAGTGGTCGAAGACAATTGATAGATTTGGTAACCATATTCAAGGACAAGGCGGACTGGACTGATGTATGTTAATTTAAAGGTATTGGCATCAGAACCTCAGTCTCTACTAGAGATATACTTCATGATCCGAAGTCTTGCTTTATTTTCCAATTTCTCGATATGCTTACTGCAGTTCACTTCAGGATCCAAAGTGAATCCGAGACAGGAAGGGTGTTTATTACTGTCCAAACGCGGTCCATTCGGAGAAGTGTCAGGAGAGTAATTATAAAGATGTCTGTTTGTAGAGAAGAGACAGCTGGAGGATTTCGAAGCATTAAAATCAAGTTTGTGGGTGTCTGCAAACTCTCGAAATGTTACCAGACTTTTATTCATCTGAAATTCCAGTTTATTTACGTCGGAACCACTGCTCCACATTACATCATCATCAGCAAGAAGTGCGACTTCACAAGGCTTTTTCCTATCCCTGAAATAAACAACGAAAAGAGGATAGATTCAGTTGGAGCCTTGGGGCATTCCCTGATGCATTTTGTAGAAGCCTGAAAGGCTGTCTTGTAATTTAACAGAGAAGTTGCGGTGATTGAAAAAATTTGAGATCCAGGGGGCTCTGCCTCTAATGTCAAATCTTAATAGCACTTATTTAAGAGCTTATATTTCCAAACCCTGTCAAACGCTTTGGACAGGTCTAGGATTGCCGCCACAGTGTGTCTAGTCGGTCTGTGATTCTGGGCATCTCTGACGCGCTGTGTAAAGTACAAAATTTGATCAATAGTACTGCGGCCCCTTCAGAAAGCAAATTGCTCGGGCGGAAGCAATTTAATAGTTAATAAATGATGAATTATTCTCCTCAGAATAATACTTTTGATCAGCTTGCATGTGTTACAGGTAAGGGCGATTGGTCAATAACTTTCTGTAGAACTGGCCTGCTTGTTATGTTTACGTATAGGGATAATGGTCGCCGATTTCTATTGTCTTGGAAGATTACCTGTTTTCCAGGACACGTTAAGTATGTGCAAAAGTTTCTCTCTACCCAAGGTACCGAGATGGCACAGGAAATGTCCGTGGATACCGTCTGGTCTAGGTGTCTTAGAGGGGTCCAAATTCTGGAGGGCATACAATAATTCAGATAAGGTAAAATCCCCATTGAAAAGCCGGTTGGCAGCTGGCACGTCGCGGCAACATTTGATTTAATTTCTAGCGGTTCTGGCTAAAATTTTATCTGGTCTCTTAAAGTTCAGCCTGCTAACTGTGGCGTAGTGCTTCGCTAGTGCATCAGCCACTTCTCGATCATCCACCGAAACATGGCCGTTACCATTAATGATGGCATTAGTATCCTCATCACCAGACTCCAACTGGTCCATCTTTTTGGGGAAGTTCCAAAGTTTAGTATTCGGAAATCTGTAATCCAGGCTTTTGCATAGATTTTGCCAGTTTGTTCTTTTCACTATTACATAGTTTCTTTCAATCTATGCATTAAGTTTGTATAAGCTCAAATTTTTTATCGATACCGCCACTCCGAGTTAATTCTAATAGAAACAAAGGATGTTTAAAACTTTTAGAAATAAAACGAAAAATTAATTTTATAAATAATATAGATACAATACAGGTTATAACAAACCGTCGCAGATTCCCGGCCTATTTGAAACGGTTTAATTGCCAGGTAAATGATCAATGTTTAAAATGTATAAAATATGGTAATGCTGCACATTTTATGGCAGAGTGTAAATTAACAGAAAGTGTTAGGAAGAAATTTGGTGTTATAAACGCGCAAAACATAAAAGAAAGAAATCTATATTTAAATATACATGCAGAAGAGATAATGAGAATAGTAAATGAAAATAAGACTGAAATAGGCATAGTGAACTGAAGATCATTTAAATTCTTTTTTTGGTTTATGTGTTGCATGAGCATTTTTGATTATGATTTTTCTAACTTTGTTTATGTGAGTTTTTAAGAGTTTGATGGTTTGCAACCATGATTTATACTTGTTTGTTTGGTTTATTATGTTTTCGTTTTTTTAAACTTTTTAAGTTACTTGGAGCTCAGGCCTGGTTCCTGGAAGTTTTTTTAAAAAAGAATGAAAACACAATTTATGCTAATGATTTAGTTTTAGATTTCAGGTAATTTGGAACACGGGCGGCTCGCTGGCTCTTTGTTTTTGGCCTGAGGGGCCTGCTCATTATTTGTCATAAGGCTGGCTTTGGTGGGGACATAAGACAGCTATGGGGACGTGGGTTGTGCCCTATATCAAAAATCAAACTGTATAAGTGCAGGAGAAAACTGGTTTGCAATACACGCACAATATGTTTTTAATAAGGAGTACACGGTTCGTTTATTTACTATTAAAATCCAACACGTCTTCATTTGGATGCCTCTTTCCAAAAATTCCCTGTGTTGTCGTCTCCGGCTTTGTATTGTTAGACGTCAACCTACAGATGCTGATGGACACTTTATTTAAATTACTGAATTTGGTTTGGGATGAACTCCAGTACAATAATTATAAAAATGCGCAATCACAGAAATAGAAGCAATACAACTATAAAGCTATATACTCAGGCAAAAGTTTAGTTATTAATCTAGAGAGCAATTTAAATATCTATAATAAAATATCAAACGTGTGTATGTTAATGTAAATGGCGGCTACGAAACCAAAGGGCTTGTGTTCGAATCCCGGAGAAGGCACGACTGTAATCGTCCGTCCCTTCATAGGAGGCAAAGGTGGTCCACCTATTAGACGTCTCCATAATAAAGTGGCTACCACCTCGCCTTAATAGTGCCCAAGCCAAAGTTGGTTAAAGGCCCGCCATTGGCAAAAAAGAAATAGAAAATTAATTTTATACTTAGTTTAAAAAATGTCCGAGTCGTTTCAATCTGGTGACAGTTTAAACGATTAACTTTATTCTCGCACTGTTTACACATGTTGATTTTAAAGCTATCGGATATATTACATACAACAATTGCTTTTGTTAATAAAGGAATTTTTTCCGCTTGAAGTATGAAAGTCCAAAGTCCCCTCCCATAGCTTACTCACCTCTTCTTTGATTACACATATTCAAACGTTTCCTCCTCTTATGATTGAATTCTCTACAACATTTCGTTTTTGAATTTGTTTCGCATTTTGTATTTATTAGCTCAAAAGGGACGTTTGCCGAAACGGGATATTTTTTTCGAAACGGCATTTTCAGTCGAAATAATTTGTTCAAGTCAATCTGTTAAAATATTAATCGCTTGCGCCATTAAAAGAGGTTATGTTTGTAGTGCTTAATATGGCAACGCAAAATCGTTTCTATAATGTAGTTTACAAAAACGTAGTCGTTCGTTTGTTTCTCTGCTTCATCGGAAGCAAAATTTGAAATAAAATTATTAAATATGTTAAATGGTGTTCGTATTTTTAATCTATGTTATAGTCCACTTGAAAATAAGGCAACATATTTATGGCCCTTTAAGAGCCGGAGAAGAATTGGCTAAATAAATTGTTGCTTCGACCGTTAAAAGCAGTAAAATCTTTAGTTTGATTGTGTATGAAAAAAGAAAATGGCTAACTCAGACGATGAACTTAACAGTAAAGATATTTCTACAGTATTGTTATCAGATGGCAAACTAAGAGTGTTTAATCAACGTCGTTGAAAATTTAAAATTATGATCACGAAATTGGAAACTTTTTTGAAAGATTCAAATTTGAAGGCTGACAAGATGCGCCTTCCAATCAAATTGGATATGGTTTCGAACCTATTATCTCAGATCGAATTGTTGCATATGGAATATTGCGATGTCATTGACGATGAAAGTTTATCGAATGTGGATTTAGAATTTGAAGAACTGGAAGACCGTTTAAAAACAATAAAATTAAGCTTACAAACATTATTATTAAAGTCAGATTTAGTTGATAAATCTTTAAGAAATAATATTAAGGATCCTAATTCTGTTTCTATTCAGTTACCTGATTAAAGCTTACCAGAATTTGACGGTTGTATTGAGTACTGGAGTAATTATAAAAAAACAATTTGATAGTTTGATTACCTATAACTCTTCTTTAAATGATATTTAAAAATTGTTCTATTTGCGTTCTGAATTAAAAGGAGAAGTGAAAGCTGTAGAAACTCCAGAAGACACTTTTCAGTCTTTATTTGAGGTGTTTGATAGATATCAAAAGAGACGGTGGATTGTCAATTCTCATAATATGAATATTTTAAATTTTGAGAAAATATATGTTGAATCTTATAAGAGTCTTAGAAATCTAGTTGATATTTTGAACAAAAACCTAAGACGTTTTAAACTTAATAAAATTAGAAGCTAATGAACTGACGCATCAATTCCTAATAAATATTGTCATTCAAAAGTTAGATATAGAAACATATATATAAAAGAAACATGAAATGAGTTGTAACATATATATAAATACATGAAATGAGTTGTACATATATATGTAAAACATATATATAAATGAAAACATGAATGAAAACATATATAGAAACATGAAATGAGTTTAACATCGACTAAATTACCCAAATTTGGAAAGTTCATGGAATATTTAGAAAAACAATCACAAGTGCTTGCATGGATTTGAATTACCCTCACTTAAAACTAAAATATCTTCTAAAACCAGAAATTTCATGTTCAAATTAAGCAATAATTCCTTCCAATTGTGTAAAAAGGCGCATTTTGTAAATAATTGTTCTGTATTTCTGAAAATGACTCCATTGCAAAGATTTAATGTTGTTAAAAAGCATGCAGTTTGTATAAACTGTTTAAGTGACAAACATAAGCTTGCATCATGCAAATCCAAATATTCTTCTTATTTATGCCAAGGAAAACAGAATTATCTATTATGCCCGTCTAAAACTAAAAATTCCTTGTCTGAGAATACTTCGCCAAACCATGATAATCCTCCAAGTTCGCCGTCGGAAAATCGTCCCATCTCAGAGACTGCAGATCCTCGTGATACGCAAAGAATAAGGAACCCTAGTTCGGCAGATGTAATGAAAAATCCGAGCGTAACTGAAGTGGTACAGACTTCTGCAACTTTAAATAAAATATCAAACAAATCAGTTTTGCTTTCTACAGCCATGATTAAGGTTTGGTCACCGATTCTGAATGATTATATTAGCGGCAGATTGATACTTGACAGTGCATCTCAATAGCATTTTATGACCTCGCAATTCGCTTCTATGCTGGCTCTTAACAAACAAAAGATAAATATTCCTGTTAATGGTTTAAGTGGAAATGCGATGAATATCAAATTGAAATTAAAAGGCGTTCTTAGTAATAATGACTTTTCATTTACTTCAGTAATAGACTTTCTCTTCGTACCTAAAATTACAGACTAAGTTCCTTCATCAGATCCTCATACTGAACATGAAAAATTAAGTATGCCAAATCATTCTAGATTAGCCGACCCAAGACACTTATGAATTTAGAGTCTGAGCTTTTCTATGAAATAATAAAGGATGATAGCAAATGTGTATCTGAAAATTTAATATTTATAAATTCCGTATTTGGCTTAATTGCTAGCGGATCATTTGTTTCAGATACCGGTAAACAATGTTGTTATTTAAGAACTGATTCGGAAAGCATTGATAACATTTTAAGAAAGTTTTGGGAAATAGAAGAAAATTCCGTTAATCGACCCTTCAGTTCAGAAGAACAATTCTGTGAAAAACATTTTCAAAAAACGTTCCCCTTAGCTGTCGAAATTGCCCTTTCTAGCATATACATGGATGATATTATAATAGGCAGCAAAGATATCAAAACATGTAAAGATCTTAAAGACCAGTTAATTAAAATGTTCCATTCATGTAGCATGACTCTACATAAATGGAATTATAACTGTGATGAGCTTCTAGAAATAGAAGATCAAAACTCCGCAGAGCATTTATTTGTCCAAGCTGAAGAATCGTCTACTAAAACACTAGGTATACTTTGGAATTCGAAAAAACATACATTGTTTAAAAGTTTCAGTAAAACAGCAGAATGTTTATACCAAACGAGAAATTTTATCAACAATTGCCAAATTTTATGACCTATTCGAATTTATATTTTATCGTCTCTTATAACTAACGCCAAGATGTTTCTGCAGAAGCTTTGGCTAGGGAAAATTAACTGGGATGATGAACTTACTGACCCACTGAGAAAAGAATGGAACCGTCTTGTTCACACCGTAAAGGAAACTGAAAACATTAGAACTAATAGACATATCTTGAGTGCTGATCCTCAATTCACTGTATTACTAGGCTTTTGTTATGCTTGCATTGTTGCATATGGGCAGTTCTTTATCTTCGAAGTTATAATAAAAACTCTTCTCCGACAACTAAATTGCTTGCCAGCAAATCAAGAGCTTCACCTTTAAAGACAATTTATTTCCGCGATTGGAGCTATGTTTTTATTTATTACTCTTACAACTTGTCAACAAAATCATTCTTTCCCAAATTAGACATTCACAAAGTCCTGTTATTATCGGACTCAACTATCTCTTTGGCCTGGATAAATTCACACCCTCATCAGCTCAAAACGTTGTAGAAAATTGAGGGTCTAAAATTCAGTCCCTTACATCAAATGATCAGTGGAAACATATCTCGTCCAGCGAAAATCCTGCTGATCAAATATCTTGTGGTGTTGATCCCTCCGATCTCAAATACCTTGACCTTTGGTGGTCAGGGCCACCTGTTGCGCTGAAAATATCTCGGATGGTTGAAGTGCGAAACAAAGGGAACTCACAAAAAACTATATTTAAATGAGGTTAAAAGTTCATCTAACATCAACTTAGCTCTCTCTACGACAAGTGACTTTATCAACTAATTACTCTCTCTAAGTAATTATTTTCATAAAGTAATACGAATTCTTAGTTTTTTTTAAGTTTACATATAACTGCAGAAACAAGGAGAGGAAATCTGGTTCTATAACTATTGAAAAATTTGAACATGCCAAAAGGTCTTTAATTAGAGCATTGCAGGTAAAGGTATTCCATCGAGAAATTAATGCCTTAGAGAAAAAAGAAAATATTAAGGAAAGTAATATGAGTAAATTAAATATATTTCTTGACGATTATGGTCTCCTTCCTTTTGGCGGTCGACCTTGTCCATTTTGATTTATCATTCGATTAGAAACATCCTATTTTACTTCCTCGCGATCATAAATTAACTAATATTATAACGAACAATATTCACATAAAAACATTACTTAATACTGTAAGGCAAGAGTATTAGCTACTAAATGGAGGAAGTAATGCTAGGAGAATTGTACATCATTACATCACATGTTTCAAGGTAAAAACTAAAATAGAAAAGCATTTAATGGCATCTTTGCCTAAGGAAAGAGTCACATTAAATCCCCATTTTCTAACACCGGTATAGACCTTTGTGGTGCATTTCACACAAAATAGAAAATTCATTGTAAAGGAACATTAAACAAAATTTATGTAGCAGTATTAGTTTGTTTTGCCACTTGCGCAATACAATTAGAAGTTCTCACAGATCTTACAGCTGTGGCTTTAATTGCTAGTTTAAAACGAGTTTTTGCTCGTTGTGACATTTCTTCTACAATATTTTCAGACAACGCTACTTATTTCGTAGGCGCTAATTCAGATCTGAAAAAATTATATCACCTCGCTTGCAGTCCTCCTGAAAATTTAGCTGATTATTTAGTTTCGCAGGCAATTTCTTGGAAATTTTTACCTCCTGGATGTCGTAATTTTGGCGGACTCTGGGAAGCAGGAGTTAACTTACTTAAATATCTTCTAAAAAGGGTAGTAGGAAATTCCAAATTAACTCTTGAAGAATTCTTAACAGTTGTCAATCAAGTTGAATGTATCCTAAATAGTCGACCACTCGTTCCATTATCTTCAGATCCAAATGATTTCTAATTTTAACACCCAGCCATTCCTTAATTAGTCGACTTATTAATGCTATTACTGAACCTCAACTAATTAATTTATCAACTAATAGACTTTCTAGATAGCAACAAGTTGAGTAATTTAATCAAATTATTTGGCAAATGTGGTCAAGAGATTATCTAATTAATCTGCAACAAGGAGGAAAATAGCAGTTTGAAAAATGTAATATCCAAAAGGACAGCCTTGTATTGTTAAAGGAAGATAACCTACCAATTTGTTCTTGGTTAACTGGTCGAATTCATGATGCAATACCTGACAAGGATAGAAAAATGCGTGTTGTTCTAGTAAAAACACTTCGCCTGATTTTTAAATGTAGCATTTCTAATATATGTTTATTGCCTGGAAATAATACCTAATCTTTGTATACTCTTACAGCATTTATTATTTTAATGAATATTTTACATTATATTTAGACGTATTTTTCTATTAGTGTGTTAGTTTGAATTTTAAACGTTCTTAAAATTTTCATTCTAATGTGTTAAACTAATTTTGTTGAAATCCTAAGGATTTTAAACTTGGGCGTTGTTAACGACACTCTGTTAAACATCTAACCCTTTGCGCCATTAAAAGTGGTTATATTTGTACTGCTTAATATGGCAAAGTTATGTTGCTTCGATAATGTAGTTTACAAAAAACTTAGTCGTTCGTTTGTTTCGCTGCTTCATCGGAAGCAAAATTTGAAACGTTAAATAAAATTGTTAAATATGTTAAATAGTGTTTGTATTTTAAATTTATATTACAGTCTACTTGAAAATAACGGAACAACCACTAAGGCGGCCGAAACATTTACAGTCAGGAACTTGTCCAGATAAGATTCAATAGAAGAGTGATAATTCTCGAATTTTGTATGAGCATGTCTAACGTGCACAATCCGAAGTACTACATTTTGAGATATCCAGAGATAATAATTTATCCAAATAATTGTCGTCGAATATCTTATTATTCATGAATTAAAAAATATATGCAGTATTACAAACTTAAAGCTTAGAGGATTCCACATCAAGTTACATATCCTTTCCATACGAAGAGAAAGAGACAATGACTTACTAAGTAGAACTAGCGCCATTTTCACCCACACTATTGGTAGCATTTCCTAACGCGGGAAATTCACTATCTTTGGCAGAAATAATATTTATGGTAATCCAAAAATATTGCAGTTAATCAATCAACATTTAATCACAGTAAAAAAATCATTCACAAAAAGGCAAAACGCAGGAATCGCAATACACATAAATTACTCAAGGAACACTTTCCTCGTCATGATTACGGGAGTAACCGAGGAGCGAAATGCGACAGGAATCTTCGATCGCGCAAGTGAAGAAAATCTCGAGTCAGAGGATTTTCTGAGTCTTAGCGGGCCACACAAACAAAAACGAAAAAAAGAAACTCCGAGAGCCCCTATTTGCTCTTAAATACTTTTAATTGATAAAAACCTTCTGGTGGAGATTTTAAAAGCACAAATGAATTCTTTTTAAAAATCTTCACCATGTTGTTAATCAAACTTGCGAATTACGTTGCTAAAGCTTTTGCGGTGCGCAGAAAAGTGTAGAAATAACAGCGCCGTCACACAAAAAACTGAAATTTTTTCCAAAGCCACTGCTCTTTCTACTATAGACAATGCAGTTTCATTTAAAAACATTGCGAACAACGTTGAGGAAATTTCCGCAAGCTTAAAATGTAATAACCGCAAGAGTATAAGAAAAAACTAGTGGGTAACATATTTATCATAAGTTTCATAAATATTATATTCTCAGTTGTAAATGTACTTTTAAAAATTCATCCCATCATCGATTCGGAACCTGTTTGCGTTTGAAGTATGTTCTCTGAAGAAATATGATGAATAAATTTTCCGAAATATTTAATAGTCCAATTTGTATAAGCTGTATGTATTTGTTTAAAGTTAGTGAAAGGTTATTCCAGATTTCCTTAAAAAGCTATCAGAGCTAAACCCTAATACTGTTCGACAGTACTGATTGAGAATTCCCAACTGGATACGTATTCGTTGTTCTCTTACGCCTCAAAATAAACTATTACGCTACCAGCTTATTAGACTCTAAGAGACTAATAATAATATTCTAAAGTATTCACTTATTTTCTGAAAAGATGTTTGGAACTTAAATAAAATATCACTCATGTAAATAACAAGTAATTCTTCTTTAATAAGCCTAACTATACGCACATATTTTGCTGATTATATAAATTATTTTGCTGCCACTTCCAAGAAACAAATAAGTAACAATAATTATTATTGACCAAAACACATAAAGTAATAAAAGTAAATTAAAACACGTTTAAAATAAACTGCATTCCCTTTAAATCCAATATTTTTAACGGATTTTATATATCGGAAATTAATTTAAGGTGATTTTCGTGTTCTTCATCAGTGTTGGATGAAATACTCGTAAGTACATTTCTTAAATAGGGGCGAAAAAGGAATTCTAATCGTCTAAGACCGTGACGTATGAATTAATGAGCATATATGATCTAAACAGTATCACAATTTAAGATAAAGGAAAGAAAGCTTCGTATTTTTTTTTTACTTTATTAAACATTTCCTTCAATGTAAATTGTTTCAGGTGCTTCGCTTTTTGTGCTAATACTTTTTCTTTAATTCTATAAACCAACATAATTTCTTGTTCAGGTACAACATTCCACAGTTTAAATCCTATAATTACTGTGTCGAGAACTTCGACTAATTTGTCCATCGAATTTTGTTCGTTCTTAATAACCCCTACGTCAATTTCTTCACTATCGGTAGCGGTATTTTCGGGATCTATAACTATAACTAGATTCCGCCGTCCGTTCATTGACTGATGATTGGGGCATTAGCATCGCAATGAAAAACTGCTGTTACATAACCTTCATTTATTACTGCTTTGAAATTGCTTTGAAAAGAATGTTTAAGAATATTTCTCTATAAAACTACTGTTTCGCTTGCTACATTACCCTCTAGTTCAACACACTTTAAAGATTTTTCTTTTTAGATTGAGAAGGAGCTAGATATTTAACTAATGAAACGCTATTAGAAAAACGCTGTAGAATACTTCAAAATGGAATTGATAATAGACCTAATAAATCTTATACCAAATTGTTCTAAATTTGTCAGACGATTTCCTCTGCTTACCTGCAAATGTTTAGAAATGCTTGAATACCCAAATTTTTCTATCTGGCTTGGTTTTTAAGCCTTTCTTTTAAAACGTTTTTCAGCTGAAATGAAGTGTAATGAAAGGGAAAAAACAGTGACTGAAATAATTGCTTAAATTAGGTTTGCAAAAATATTGCTATTCAAGAAATCATCTTGAGAACGTTCACTGAAATTTTAACAATATTTCGATGCTTGTAATATATTTGTTTTTAACAGATTCCATATCAGACGGACATCATTCCCTGAACTATACTTTTTTTCCACGTTTTAGAAAATTTCAAATAACATTTACCTAGGTAACCAGCTACTTTACTACTGAAGCGTTCGAGGAGTATGGTCGAATATATGTGCTACCACAGAGAATATTATTGAATACAGAAGGAGCCCATTTTACGCGATATAAAGGGGATGTTCTGCTCAATTTTTGCTACAGAACATCTCAAAGGCCACATATACTGGTCTTCCGGCCTCTCTCTTATTATTCCTCTCTCTAGGAGACTTTCGGCTCGATAGGTAGTTCGTGCTCAAGAGGATCATAACAGTCAAATCGCCGAGCACTGCTAGTTCCTACGTGGTTTCGATTCCACGCGAACCTGCTGGCTGCATGGGTGTTTTCACAGTTTTTCCTATTTGTAATGTAAAATGAACATGTCTTCCTCAGAATGTCTTCCAAGAAGACATCCTTCCCTGAGACAGATAGCATGAGTGGGCTTTGCGATAATCAACAAAACCAAACCAATCCGAACCAAGCGCTAAAAGTCCGTTCACGGCTCATAGAGACTAAACGAGCATCGATGGCTTTTTCAGGATTCGAACTCGAATCCAAGACTGGGGAATTGGCTTTCCTATCTCCATGACAGAAAACGACTCAACAGAAAATATTTTCATGTTTTTGAGGTCGGTAGAGCAAACACATTTGAAGATTTCGCTGGCTTTACTTTATAAACATGATGGAAAAATAATGTAATTACATTAAAATCATGACCGGTATTTGAAAATATTCATCAACGTTTTGGACTGCTTTTTGTGTATGCCATCCCAAGGCAGCTTTGTTGACATTTAGGCATCCTTTTAGAACATTTATATATTTTATAGAAATATATCGCAAGACTGCGCCATTAAGATAAGATGGTTGTAATCAAAATCCATGATGCTGAACTTTTCTAAAGTCAGTAACTTTACCAGGCAAATATACTTCGGTACTTTTGCACTACACAAGTTTTGAACAGGATATCAGTATTTCCCTGATCTTACCAGTTACGTAATGCATTCCAGGGTAGGCTATGACGCATGTAGGGATTACAGCCATGTTTGTCTATGAGAGGTAGATATAAGAGAAAACTGACTAGTTGGCTAAAAACTTGCATTAAGATTTTGTTGATTCCTTTTATTCAGCAAGTCGCCAGTACTATAAAGGTGATCCTCTAATTCTATAATTACAATTTATTAAAACCTTGCAGCATAAACATCCATTACAAAGAATTTTCAAGCATGAAGTTGAATTATAAACTGACTGATATAATTACAGTTTTATGAAATTGCATACTTGCATGTATATGAAGCGAAAAATTGATAAGATGTAATAGTAAGGAAGGAAGTAACAGCGGCTCCAAAAAATAAAGACTTTACTGCACTAATTGCTAGACAAACTTAAAACGTTGGCAACGAAACTGCAAATTGTTGCAGAGAAGATTGTCTTTAGTTTCAAAAGCTATAAAAACTTACAAATAGAATAGTCTCTGTTTAGAATATAGAATTTTAATATTTAGTGTTAGAAGGTTTTACTTTTTTACTTTCGTTTTTAAATTTTTTGTAGGAATTTGTCTACATTCATTAAAAGCATCTGAAATATATTTGACGATATTTGTTTAAGTGTACGGAAAGTAAAGAAACGTTAAGCACTTGTTTGACTCTGATAAGATTAACATTTCTTTGCATTTTTCCATATCCTATTTGACAGATAGAAAATCAGTAATTGTTCCTTTTGATTTCAAAGTGGCTTAATGTTGCCACTCCAACTATATTAAAAATTAGGTTATTACGCGATGAATCGATGTGATTGAATTGACACTACATCAGAGTTATTTCCTTTAAAAGAAATTGTCACTATATAGATATAAGGAATCCAGATTTTGTGCCGCTACTTACATCAAAATCCACACGTCTCATATTTTATTATAAATACTTAATTTTCTCTTAAAATTAATAATTAAAATGTTGCCTTCATATTTATATTTATAGATGTATTGCTTTTATTTCTGTGCCCCGAAAACCAATACGGTAATTTAAGTAAAACGTTGATCAACATCTGTAGTTTGACGTCCAACAATACAAAGCCGGAGAGGACAACACAGAGAATTTCTGGAATCAGACATCCATGCGAAAACGCACTGGACCTTAATATAAACAAATCTACTGTTTATGAAAAACATTATTGCTTATTTATTGCAAACCAGTTTTCTCCTACACTTATAAGGTATAAAAATTTGGCTGCTTTTTGATTGCAATCTGCGGTCTATTTTATTAATCAAATTGCATTGCCTCTTAGAGGCGAAGCGGTGGTTGTATCCCAGCTAGGATATTTTATTGCATTTTTATTATTTCTGTACTTAGATTCGAAATTTGAGTGCGGCAATCCTCCTTTTAGTGTAAAATATGCGAATTTATAAGAAAATTCCAAAATTCTTGTATAAGATCAACTTTTACAGCAGTATGGATAAACTAAAGCAGTTTCTTCAAGTAAAAAAAATAGCAATTTGAACACTTATTGCTAAGCGTTTGTTCCCGTAGGACATTTCACTAAGCTCCAGTCTTTTATTATTACTTTCACGGGGATCTAACAGGCTAATGAGTGAACCCAGTCAACCAACTTTTCTGCCGATGGCGAAACAAAAGGGGGAGAGACACTAACTGCAGCTTAACTTTGAAGTCTCACTCCAAGATTTCGACTCCGTGCTTGTTCTTTCTTGATTACTGACGCAGAAAAATTAAAATGCACTGGTTATCATAAATTAAGGGAAAATCACAAAACTGGCGATAACTCTCGCAAAAATAGGTCAAACTGTGTACAAGTTGAGTATGTTGCCAAGTACGATAAGCTGAGTAAAACTGCAATTTGCAAATTAGTGGCGCTCCACTCGGAATACGTCATCTGCGAGGAGCATAAAAGTCCAAGTTTGAGAGCAAACCAATATATTTCAATGTGATAGTAACATCAGAAATCTGAGACAATCAATTTGTAACAGTGACCTCCAGGCATGACTTGCCTGCAGAAATACGATGGACAGCGATTGGGAGATTAGAGGCAGGACAAAGTAAAACAGAAGATGCCAGATGGCATCTTCTGTTGGTTCATAAAACTTGGAGTCAATTTCAGACCAGAGATTCGCCATCTAGGAGGGTTCAACCAAGTACGGGCAACTTCTACGACGAACACCGACGATATTTGACATTATGTGCACGCAGGAATAGAACCGCTACACCGACCCTTCTTAAATTCTCCCTAGTTGGAGCCACTGGAATGTTGGTGTGAACATCAACTGCGAGTGGAATGTTTCGCGAAGGTCGTCTCTATGCGAGGTGACTAGCCATTTGCGTGCCGCTCACGTCACGCAATAGGAATGACCGTTTTCAGTGAGCGCGACAACATGTCCACTGGACGCCTGATCAATGGAGAGCTGTTCTCTTTACGGATCAGTCCAGGTTTAGTGTGAAAAGCGATAGTAGGCGTTATTTGATATGGAGAGAGACTGCAACTCGTTATCATCGGTCAAACATCTGTGAAAGAGATGCATACGGAAGAGGCATTGTTTGTGTTTTGGGTGGCATCTGTTTGGATGGGCGCACAGAGCTCCATGTGTTGCCAAGGGTAACCGTGAATGCTCAAGTTTATAGAGGTGACATCCTTGATGCTTATGTGCGCCTCAAATACCGGGGTACAATGTGATGCTTTCCTGTTACAGGACGACAACCCACAACCACACAGGGATCGCATCGTAGATGATAATCTTCAACAGGAAACAATTATGCGCATGGAGTGGCCTGCTCGATCCACAGGCTTATTACTCTCGAGCACGTTTGGGGTGCTTTAGGCAGACGTCTAGCTGCTCTCAATCCGCCCCCTCAGACCCTTGACGCACTTGCAATTGCTTTGCAAGAGCAATGGCTTTCGCTTAAATTTAAAATTAATTAGGTTTAATTAATTAAGTTTTTAATTAATTAATTTACCATTATTTCTATTTAATTACCATTATTTTACTTGCCTTTATTATACTATTTTAGTATTATTTAATTTAGTTTCTAGTTTATTTTTCGTATGTTAATAGTTTCTGTATCTTTTTTGTTTATATGCATATTCGTTTCAGGTAAGTTTTTTGTGGGCAAGAGTTTCTAAATTAAATTGGTTTTCCAAAAAATTGGTATTATAAAGGGTATTGTTTTGTATTGGCTTTGATTTGTACTTTTCTAAAAGTTCGACTTGTTTGAATTACTTTTGGTAGGTCACATCGTTTGGTTTTACTTTTGGTTTTTAATTTTACACTTGCCTACATAAATGACGAAACACGAATTAAATTATTGAAGAGTTAGGTTTGACGGCAACTTCCCCTTGTTAAGTCTGTCTTCTGCCTCCCCCCCCCACCCAAGTTCAACAATTATTCACTTACGCATATTTTTATTTTTAGGATCGAAAAAATTTATTGCAATTTTGTATTTGTTGATGGATTTTGCTACTTGCACTTGATTTACTTATGTTCTCAGAATTTAAATGATATTGTAGATTAGTTCGCAGCAATATATATTACTTATAATTTCTCTTAAACTTATTTCTGTAATTAATTTTTTACTTCAAATTGCTTTTTACAAATAGAAATTTTGTTAAATTCAAATTTCATTCCTTGCAGCAATGGCGCAAGAGAATTATTTAAATT
>KK119029.1:78958-95537 GCA_000611955.2 Stegodyphus mimosarum
AATAAACACTAAGTATTAAACAATTTGATGCAACTAATAAAACAACCTTTGTGCAACTAATAAAACACTAAGTATTAAACAATTTGATGTTATTGATTAATTAGAAGAACAAATTTTAATTAAATATTTTTTAGAAATTAAAGGCATGTGCGTGGGTTTTGAGGCGTGCGGTCACGGCAAGACAGTATTCAAAAATGATAAATGGCAACAGTAAGAAAAATTTCAAGAAAAACGAATTTTTGACAAGCAGTAACTGACAAATATATAAGAATAAACAAGTCTTAAAGATTTTGGAAGAGGAGAGACAGTCAAGGGACATAATTGACAACGACAGGACTTCTATGGATGCTTTTCATCTAACTTTAGGCTTTTATGTGAAAAGTTATTTCTTCTTTTTAATGAGGAGGTACGCAGAAATAAACACGGGTGATAAATGCTCACAAAACCAAAATACATACTAAACCATTCCAAAGACCGATCGGTTTGCTTGCTTAGAGCGAAGCACGCTGTGATTATCTTATTGGAAGATTTTGTAAGAGGAACTGGCTCTTAGTGACGTTTTATATCGGGAGAACTACGAAAGCGCCCTCGCAGCCAAGTCTTTCCGTGAAATGGAACAAGTCTTCAGCCACCTTAACATACTGCCGTTAGTGGACCGTGATGCTAAAAGAATAGAAATGTTGTTGAAAATTATATATTGCATTTCAGGTAAAATTTCAGAGCGGTTAACATAAACATGTGCCGCTGCAAAACCTTTCCAGATTTAATGCAATTCAAAAATAGAAATGTCTAGATAGTCTGTCATAATTTAGTAGCATTACGTTTTGAGAGAAAAAAATCTTTTTCTAATAAATTCCTTTAAAAAAAGATCAGGAAAAGATGTTACGCGTTACTTTACATAACAGTAAAATTACATTGAATTTATATACAGATATCATTTAAACAATAATAGCAAAAACTGCATAAAAATAAATTTAAATATTAGAACAAACTACATATCAGACATGTCACAGAAAACGTAAGCATTTTGTTTCGATTCCATTCTGTCACTGAGCAATGTCATCTAGCGGCCAACTTTACCCATTTCCATCATCTTATTCTTTACATCTTCTGGACAACTTTGCCCATTTCCATCTTCTCCTTCTTATCTTAGATACTATTATTGTTAAATCGAGAGAACGCCGAAAATTCATTAATACGTTGCTCTCTTGTGAACGCTTTTAAATGGTGTATAGGTGGAGATAATTATAAATGTTGTTGAGGTCAGTATAGAAATTGGGATAGCTAAGGCTTAAACGCTGTGGCAGTGTGGTGTTTTAATGGATGAAGGAGCTCTTAATTTAAATATTTACGCTCCCCCGGACATTATCTGGTACAACTTCTATCCAGTCTATACAGGTAGTAATTTCCGATGCTAATAGTTTCCCTGGCCTGAGCTTGTGTTCTTGTAGGATGATTATCGGATTTGTACTCATTTACAAAAATACGAAGTTCATTAATTTTACAGAATAAACCACATGCGTCCCCTGTCATAATTTTAAGTTCAGAATTCATAATTGGCTTTGGTTAGACAACCTGTAGTTTTCTTCGAGTATCTGATACAGTACAAGCATTTTATCTAGTTCATTTTTGCACTCTTTCAAAGCATGTATTTTACATTAAAAAATTTAATAATGCTGGCAGTATTAAGGCCAAACTCGTTTTGAAATTTATCTATAAATATTTCCAGAAGACTTAAATGGTCATTTCTGTTTGCGTTATTCGCCATATTAATGTGCTTGCTAATTTGGGAAGGTAAGCATCAGGAACTGTAGTATTGCGGATTGTATTCACATTTTGCGAAATAGAACTTTCAGAAATGGTTGGTTTGAGAGCCTCAGCATAGGTAAATACTGATTCTCTTCTAGAATTTCTTTAAGCGCTATTATTATTTCTTTTTGTATAAAGGAACTTTCGGACATCCTCTAGACGAGGCTGCATGGAGAAATTTCGCATAGAATAATTTGTGTGCTTAGGCGTCTTGAAACACCTCTTCTAGTCACAACTGCCATTTCTGTGAAAACCACCTGATATTACACGTTTAAGTGCCGCATGGGAATTCTTGGAATAGTTGCGGCACTTCTAAGACTTCTGGCATGGGGCACTTGATTTTTCTATATATACTTTTCAACTTTTATATGAGAGAACATAATGTGAATAACATTATATATATATATATATATATATATATATACTATCAAAACCATGTCAGGAATGCGTCAGCGACTGAAATAATAGTATGGGAGCCCTGGTCTTACATTTGGTGAGCTGTACTTTAGTAGGCTCATTGTATCCAATTTTGCTTAGAGATTCACGTAATATATTTATAGCTGAGTCTGGGGGAAACTCGCTAAAAGAACCTTTACAGGCCTTTTATGCATTAGACGCTTTTATGAACAACATTAGATATATACTATCAAAATCCTTGTCAAGAATGTGTCTGCGCCTGAAATAATTGCGTCGGAGGCCTAGTTTTATACTTGGTGAGTTGCAGTTTATTATGCAGATTGATTCAGGCTCACTTAAAGATTTACTTGTTATACTGACGTGTGTATCTGAAGACAGACTCATTACAAGAGCCCTTACAGCTTTTATGCCTTGGGTTGACAATACAATATTCAATGCTTTTATACAAGAGAAAAAGCACTAAGTTTACGACTAGGCGAGCTTTACTTTAAGGAAGTCACCACTTAGGCTTCCAAAAATTTTACAGTTAAGGAATTGTCCATATAAGTTTTAACAGGACAGACATTATTCTCGAAATTTCGATGAACGAGTCTAACGTGCATAATCCGAAGTATCACATTTTGAACTATCCAGAGATAATAATTTATCCTAATAATTGTCATCGAGCATCTTATTATTCACGAATTAAAAATATACGGTGTATCACAAACTTACAACCTAGAAGATTCCACATCAAAACCTGTCAGGAAAACTACGTTTGGTGCAGATTTCTGCGGATTTTCAGTGAGCCGGATAAGCCCAATATTATGCGGTATCCCGGCAATAGCGTTTTCGACTAGACTAGATCCACATCAAAGTGCAGATCATTTTCGTATGAAGAGAACGATTCATTGGCCTACCACGTAGACCTAGCGACATTTTAACATACACTATTGGAAGCATTTCCTAACGCGGGAAAGTCACTAGCTTTGGTTGAAATAATATTCAGGGTAATCCAAAAATATCGCAACATTTAAACACAGGGAAAACATCACTCACAATAGTTAACAAAGCGGGTATCGCAACACGAACGAAAGAAGCAGTGACCACTTTCCTTGACATGGTTACGCGGAGTAACTAACTCTGGAGAGATATATTCTGAAATGCGACATGAATCTTCGATCGCGCACGGGAAGGAAATCTCAAGTCAGAGCGGATTTTCTGAGAGTCTTAGCGGTTCACACACACACACACACACAAAAAAAAAAGAATTCGTGGTGTCGTATGTGCCGCCTAAGTACTTTAATCGACAAAACCTTCCGGACGAATTTTTGGAAAGCTCTCTCAACTAAACATAATTTATCGCTTAAAAGCATAAATCAATTCTTTTTTCAAAAAGATTAAAATCTTCATCACGTTATAAGTCAACTTGTGAATTACGTGAAATTTTACTCAGCCTTTCTTACGTGGCAACATATTCAAATTGTACACAGTTTGGCTTAGTTTTCAGAGAGTTTTCGCCATTTTTGTGATTTTGCCTTAATTTATAATAACTAGTGGATTTTAATTTTTCTGCTTCAATAATCAAGAAAGAACAAACACTGAGTCGAAATCTTGGAGCGAGGCTTCAAAATTAAGCTGCAGTTAGGGTATTTCCTTCTTTCTTTTTGCCATCGGCAGAAATTTGATTGAGTGGGTTCACTTATTAGCCTGTTATGTCCCCGTTAATGTAATAATTAAAAAGAGGAGCTTTGTGCAATATCATACGGGGGCAAACGTTTCGCAATAAAATGTTCAAATTGCTATTTTTTTTACTTGAAGAAACTGCTTTAGTTTATCCATACTGCTGTAAAAGTTTATCTTATACAAGAATAATGGAATTTTCTTATATATTCACAAATTTTACACTAAAAGGAAAATTGTCGGCACTCAAATTTCGAATCAAAGTCCAGAATTAAGTTATCGCGACGTATAGATTTTATAAGAATACGATAGAATGTCATAGCTCCAACAAAAAATATAAGACAACCACCGCTTCTCTTCTAAAAGACAATGCAGTTTTATTAAAGACAATACAGGAAAGACATCAAGGAAACCAGTTTTTTATACCTTCTAAGTGTTGGAGGAAACTGGTATCCAATAAATACGGAATAATGTTTTGTAAAGAGAGGAGGATTTATTCACTTTATATTAAAATCCACTGCTTTTTCGTATTTATGTCTGCTTCTAGAAATTGCCTGTGCTGTCGTCTCCGGCTTCGCAATTTTCGACGTCAACCTAAACATGTTGATAGTCACTTTGCTTAAATTATCGCGTTGGGTTTGAGGTGAGCTCCGGTAGATTAATTAAAAACTATCCAGTCACAGAAATAAAACCAATACAAATATAAAGCTCTATACCAAGGCACACTTTTAATTATCTATTTCAAGAGAAATTAAAATATTTATATTGAAATGCTAAATGTTCGGATGTTGATATACAAAGCGCTATAAAATCCGGTTTTTTAATACCTTACGCTGATAATTTCTTATAAAGGAATATCACCTAGTTTTTGATCAAGTGAAGTTAGTCGTGAAGTGGCTACATTAAGCCACCGTGTAATCAAAAAGACTAATGCTAGATTTTCTGTTTTTGAAATTGCAGACGACGAAATGTATATAAATGTTAATCTTATCGGAGTCATAGAAGTATTTAGCATTTTTCTACATTGCAGACACTTTTACAAATATTATGAAATCTATTGAAAATATTTTAAATGAAAAAAAATATGTTCCTATATAAAAAATTTTAAAAAGGAACATACAAAATTAAAAATTGGCATTATCGACTGGTAAGTAAACTCATACATACATGATGCTGCTTTGTATGTGAAATGAAAGCCAATTTAGACTGTTATGCAAAGCACCTTACAATGTATTAATAAGCGGAAGAAATTAAAATATCGACTTTGTAAACTAAGCGTTAAAATGGATTTAAAAACCAATTAATTATGCCTTGGTAACAAACTTTCCCAAAATATCATCTCTGAAAGTTACTAATTCTTTCAAGACCTCTCGATACGTATAATTCTAATGTCTTCGCTGCAAGGGCTCTCCCTAACTGAGCAGTGATTGTAAAAAGTATTTATTCCTGATTACGAAACCAATATAGATTTGGGTATCAGATTCATAGCTCAAGAAATATTCATATAAAATTAAAAAATCTCTCTTACCACAGAAAGAGTTTTATGCAAAACAGAATTTCATACATTTCCGAAATTAAATTTTTACTTTGCTTAATGGGAAAGTGTTCACGAGTTTGATACTAGGAACAGTTTAAATGATTAATTGCATTCTTGCACTGTGTTACCAAACCTGCTTTTACAGATTAAATATATTACACACAACAATTGTCTTAGTTAATAAAAAATTTTTTTCGTTTCAAATATGAAACTCTGAAGATTCTCGGCCCCGGCCATAGCCTACTCACCTCTCTACACTCATTCGGACGTGGACTTTGCTTCTTTTTATGATTGAATTCCCTGTAATATTGTTCTTTCCTTTTTTTAATTTGTTTCGCAATATCTACTAGCCCAAAAGTAAAGGTTTTCGCGAATAGGTGATTAGTCTTCAAACGGCATTTTTCGTCGAAGCACTTAAATGCGCTGTATCACATTTACAGTTGTTTCCACCGAATATTATCGCTCTGAATTATATTCAACAATATTAAATAATGAAAAGAATTCGCATGAATGTATGCATGTTTCTCGCACTTTGAAAAAACAACAATTCCTAGAGCCATCCAAATTTGAACAGCGTAGTCCTGCACACGAATATCGCCACCTGGAAGGCCGACCGAAATTTGTTTTATTGTCTGTTTCGTATTTTGTAAAAGTTTAAAGAACTTTTGTTTCACAAACTCAACAATTTCAAAGCGAGAAGTCGCTGCACTGCAAGAAATAAAACCTTTCTCTCTCCAGCCCGCGATACTGTCTATCAGAATTTCGAAAGATATGTTGTTTTTTAACATTTTTTGATTTTGCTGTTGAGTCGATTTTATGTCAGATAAGCAGTAACAATGGGATATTTAATAAATGAACTAATGCCTTCAGGATTAGTAGTGAATATTTAGCTGTTCAATTTTCCGCAATTACCAAAAGCATTAATTTTGATAGGTACCCATTTATACTTTGTCTTTTTGCAGTCAAACTGAAATGTTCCTAAAGTTTGTACGCAGTTTTATTCTCTTATTAAGTTGCTTTCCATTGCCATTAGAGGAACGACTCGTGAGGATACGTTCTGGATGCTGAGTTCTTGCTGTTGCAAATCCAGCCCTCCAAAGAGGCCATGAAATTATTTCATTTCAATGGACACCTATGTGTAAACAACAAAACCTCTCTAATATTTGAAAACTTGTTTTACAATTTATGTTTGTAAAAATTATGCAGCTCAAACGTAATGAGTGCTTTTTTGAGAGCTATCAGTAACATACCTTTGAGAACGTCCTAAATGGAGAATATTCTGTTTTGAAATATTTATAGATTTTGGAATTGAAGACTTTCTTCTCCTCTACAATTTGCAGTTTCGTTACCCACTCTCTATGTTCGTGTAAGAATTATTGCAATAAAGTTTTATTTTCGGATCCAATTTTATTTAGTTGTTTATTATTGCAACTTATCTATTTTTCTTTTCATATACATGTAAATATGCAATTTCATAAAACTTTAAATCTATGATTTATTTTATAATAAAACTTTTTGCTTGAAAGTCAGTTGCAGTGGATTTTTATACTGCTACCATTTGATAAACTGTGGTTATAACATTACTTATCACCTATAGAATATTGGCGACTTGCTGAATAAAAGAAATCAACAAAACCTCAATGCAAATTTTTCTCCTACTCACTTTCCTCTAGTACCTACCTTTAATAAAGAAACATTGCTGCAATCCCTACAGACTTCATACACTACCTGTGACTCTATTACGGAACTGGTAAGAGCAGGGAAACACTGCTCAAAATCTGTCCAGTACAAAAGTATCGAAGTGTATTTGCCTGGTCAAGTTCCTGACTTAAGAAAAGTTCAGCATCATGAATCTTGACTATAACGATCTCATCTTAAAGGTGCAGTTTTCCGATATATTTATATAAATGTTCTAAAAGATGATCAATGTCAAAATTGCTGCCTTCGAATGATATGCACCAAAAGCAGTCCAAAATTTTGATGGATCGATTCAACTACTGGTCATCATTTTAATGTAATTACATCACCCTACCATCATGGTTATAACGTAAATCCAGTGATAATCTATAAATTTCTTTCGTCTACTGACCTAAGAAACTTGAAAATACTTTCTCTTCAGCCGTTCTCGGTCATGGGGATAGGAAAGCCGATTGCCCATCCAGATTATTTGTGCTCAAATCCTAAAAATGGCATCGATGCTCAGGCTGCTTGCACACAAATACGCTCACAATAACTGGGTTACTTACCTACCCTCTCACTTCTGGAAAGATAATTCTGTTTGAAAAGCCAATTCTAAACTTCAGAAATGCCTCAACAACATTCCGCCAACTGGCCAAAAATTAATTTCTTACTCCGCGGTTGAGAAAGCTGAGTCACTTGCCGATCACGCTGCTACTCAATTCTGCACACTCAACATAGCACAAAAGCACACACATAAAATATGGTTTCACGGACACTAACAAATTTCTTCTCAAAACCACATGCAGAGAAAATCCCCCCTGTCGTGCTAGACGCTGAGCTTATCTCTAACAAAATGGACAAAAGTATGGATATCCATACGCTCTTTAAACTTATTAAGCTGCATCTTTCGCCAGCGGTACTATCCTGCCGCAAAACTTCTATCATCTCGACAATGCTTAAACCAAGTAAACCTCCAAACGGTCCGATATCATAGAGTTTAAAGAGTAGACTAGCCAATTTGCTCTCGTCTGTCAGCAAGATTCCTTAACGTATCATCCTCCAGCGGATCCGTAAATTTATAGACTACTCATTGCCGAAAAATATGAATTTAAAAAAGAAGCATTCCACTGTCCACCAGCTATATGGAGTTATGGAAATAATCACTACAGGATTACAGAATCAACTGTTAGCAGACCGGTTTTTCTGGATGTCGCCTAAAGTTACGACCGAGTATGGCTCAACGGCCTCGCCCATAAAATAATCACCCTGGCTTCCTGGGCTACATCACAAACATCATTCATTCCTATCTGATAGATGGACACTTCGTCGTTCGTTTCAACCACACAATATCCACTCCCACATGCATACAGTCTGGTGTCTCACAGGGGAGCCATATCGTATCCATATTATTTGATATTTTCACAACATACAACATCTTAGATATACCTCACACTACCCTAGCTATGATGGCGATGGTACAGCAATTCTCTCACAAACTGCATTTCATGCCTCAGTCTTACAAGCATTACAGAGCGGCATTCATATACTGGAATCCTGGCTTTGTGCCTGAAAAATCAAAATCAATGTGTCCAAATCTAGTGGTACCTTGTTCACAAAAAAGAAACATAGACTTCAATCCTCATGTGTCTATGTACAAGGCACCAATCCCCGGGACTAAGCAGGCCCTGTATTTAGGTGTTATTCTTGATCACAGGCTCACTTATCACTGCATAAACTTTTTCATATAAGTCCTTTCTGTGTTGTTGCCTTTTATAGCATGTATTGCATTCATCCTCAAATGTGGATAAATTTTTAGCCTGAAACATTTTATAACAAAAGAAATATTTAAAGTATATACCATTTCTTTTAAGAATATTGTTCTATTGTGCTACATAAAATTTATTACAGTCATCCGGTAAATGATCCGTTACATCGTCCGTGCATCCGTTTATCATCGGATCCGATACAAGCATATATTGCCGGAACATAACGCGATGTTTCCTGCTTGCTGGCGAATAAAGCTATCAAAGCACATGACATTATAAAGTTCAGGAGGTGGTAATTCCAGAGGAAAAACATGGCACTAAGGAGAGAGAGTCCAGATATCACGGGCGTTGAGAAAATCACATCTTGAAAGGCAAGGTTCATGCACTAGAGAAAAGTCCATAACTTCGCGCGATCTCTATTAAGGTGTAGTGCATTAAAAATTAAAATGTTTTAAAAGTCAGCCATCTGTGATAAGCTTAGTTACAAGTTTTCCCCATAATTTTGTGCAAAATTTAAATAGATCAGAATTTTGTAGTTTTCTCACAAATTCGCACACTTTATCCTAAACGATCAAATGTCGGCAGTCAAATTTCCAATCTAAGTTCCGAATTCCGTTGCTGCAAAATACAGAAATAGTTAGCACGCGGAAAAATTTCACGGTTGTGAGACCAAACGTTATGTAACCACCGCTTCATTTCTAAGAAACAATACAGTTTCATTAAAAAAATAGACGCGTTGCGCAGCACCACGTTACACAATGAAAAGGATAAAATAAACAAATCTTTATACAGTGTAAGAGCAAAGAATATGTACTGTTAAGAAGGAAAACCTCGCAGAAGCAAAAGTGGCTCCCTTCCAACGAAAAAGGAAACAGCTGCGCATGCGTGAAATAAAAGCTCGAAGCTGAATGTCGAAGTTGGTTTGGACAAGTTCGACCGTTACGTCTCTGGTTTCAAGTAGCGATATGGACAATGGAAGTTCAACAGCCAGTGAAAGTGAAACTTCACCTAATATTTCATCATTTCCGAGTTTAAATTATCGCGACAGGTCAGAGGACGATTCATCTTAACCCGTGTTCCTCAATTTCCTGTACACGTCGCGGAAGGGAAAATGTCGGCTAGGTACTAAAGAACCGGTACATCACACAGTGGAAATTTTCGCCAACAGATTCCGTCGCCAAATCCCTTGGCGAATGTTCCCTTTTCTTTGTAGCGGCGTTGCAGACAAAGTGGTTTACATTACGTCTATGGAGCCTTTCCTTCTTTACATAGAGGTTCTTTGGTAAGGGTACGAGGAAACTGGTGTGTAGTAACCGGGCAATATATCTTATAAAGAGTACTAATTTCTTTATTTAACATTAAAATATAGAGCGTTTACTTATGGATGTCTCATTCCCGAAATTCTGTGTGTTTGCCGTCTTCGGCTTTGTGTTGTTGGGTTGCAGATGTTGGTAAACACTTTACTCAACGTATCGTACTACGTTTGGGTTGAGCTCCAGTATATTAATAATAAATAAGTGCATTCACAGAAATAAAAGAAACTAAGCAGCCAAGTAGTAAGGGAAAATTTTAATTATGAATTGCAAGAGAAAATCAAATATTTATAATAATATCAGACGTGTGGATATTGATGTAAATAGCGGAATAAAATCTGGTTTATTAATATCCATATATTGATAACTGCTTATAAAGGAATAACCCTGATGTTGTATCGCTTGGATCACATCGATTTGTTGCGTCATCTAGTTTTTCAGAAAGTGAAGTGGCATCATTAACTCGCAGTTAAATCAAAATGAACATTGACTGATTTTCTGCATGTGAAATTCGATATGAAAAGATATAAATAAATGTTAAAGTTACTGTAGTCAGAGAAGTGTTTAACACTTTGCTACATCTTAGACATTTCAATTGATGTTATCAAACGTTTTCTTCAAAACATTTTCATGAAATAATATATCTTTTTATAAAAAGTTTAAAAATAACGTAAGAAATAAAAGACTTACATCGGCGCCTGGTAAATAATGTCATTAGTTTATGAAAATGCTTAGTATAAGAAAAAAATTAGACAGGTATCCACAGAATTTAACAATACGGAAAAAATTAAGACAACTTCTTCATAGCCTAAGCGATTAAATGAATTTAACAAACTATTAATCACCCCTTCGTAGCAAAGTCTCATAAAATATCATCTCTGAAGGTTACTAATTTTCCAAGCTTACTCGATGCGTTGAATTCTAATGGTCATCTTCTGCGTGGGCCCTGCCCAACTGCGCGTTGACTATAAAAATACTTTTTCGTGATTACCAAACCAATATTAATTCGGGTATCAGACATAGAGCTAAAAAAATACTAATATATAACTGAAAAATTTCCCCTTTCCCAGAAGCACTTTCACGCAAAAAAGGTTTTCATATAGTTCCAAAATTAATTTCATACTTAGCTTAGTGAAAAAATGTTTACGAGTTTACGGGAAAAAGGGAAACGAAAAGGAGGGCACCGGAAAATAAGGAACGGAAAAAATGAACTCTAAAATCTTGCGAAATCATATCGTAAATCGGAATTGCGGAAACCAACCAAATCCTAATTTTAGCAGCAGGGTTATAACACACTCTCTTGAGGGATTTCGAAAGCAGGTTTTTCCAACTCTGCCTTGGTAAAGTCTTGGAACGTTCTTGTTTTGTAGTAACGCATCTGATGATAAAATGTTAAAGCCTCTGCTTAGTCAACAAATCCTTTATGGCAAGAACTTCGAAAGGTAAGAACAATCAACTTCCGGTTCATTTGATGGCGAATAAAAAGTCATGGATGACGGCTGATCTGTCTCCCTCTTTTAGGTAATTTTATTCAACTTCACGTTCATCCCATCATCTCAAATATCTCTACAGCTTAATTTTTTTGGGACAACACCCTGCTAAAAATACTTCATAGAAACCAGTAAAATTATTATGGGTACCCGTAAAATTCTATGGATTTCTGTTGGTCTGTGTGGGGTTTTCTTACTGGTTTCAAAATGCCCTAAGAAACTAGTAAAACTTTCTACTGGTACCTGTAAAATTCTGTTAGTCTGTACTGACTTTTACTGGTTTCTATTGCCCTTTGTGGGTTTTTCTTACTGATATCATCTGACACCCATACAACCAACATCAATGTCAGAACTTTCTACTGGTTTTATTGGTTTATATTGACTTTCAGTGGTTTTTTTAATTGATATCAATATAGTAAAATAGATGCCAATTAAATCTTCTCTTGGTTTATATGGGTTCTTTCTAATTTTCTAACTGACGTCAATAAACTTCTTCTAAACAATGAAATTAATACTGGTGTCACTAAACCAAAATTCATTGGTGTTCTTGCTGTCTACTGATTATTTGAAATTATTTATTTATTTATTTATTATTTGGATACTGTTGAAAATAAGGTTATTTCTGTTTTGTAACCAACAGAAAGTTCTAAAATTAAAAAACATACAGTGAACCCTCTCACCTGGACCTCTTCTCTAAGACGGTTAGTATTTCTAAGAATGAAAATATGATCTCTCTAAGACCATCAGTGTAACCTGAAAACATAGGTGGCCGTTTTAGACAGGGTTTTTCCTGTATATGGCTCATTTATTTAGTTTCTTAGAAACTTTTGTTGGAAACAATAACAGTAATCATATACATCACACACAGAGAGGTCTCTACAAGGCGAATCGAAACATAAAAAGGCATCTTTGCAAATGGTCGCCTTAGAGAGATGATGCTCAGTACCAATATATACTTATATTTTCAGAAATACCTTTATCTTTTAGAGTTTTAGGCCTTAAGGAGGTTACCTCTAGGAAATGAATCTGTCTAAGGTGACCAGTCACCCTCATTGAATTTTCTTCGCGGGTGGTGGTCTTACAGAAGGAATGTTTCAATACCAAAATATACTTATGTTTTCAGAAACACTGGTTTCGTTCAGATGCGGTCATCTTAGGAAGGCGATTTCGCCACGAGTTGGTTCTCTGAATACGCAATCATGCACACTTATAGATTTCCCGCCTTCCACCGCTCTCAGAAGAAGCAATATGGGGCCGTTCTTGTTGATGTTGTTATGGGATGCTTGTATTATTATCTTGGTGGATAGTAGGCTGTAGTAATGCAATAAATAATTTGCAATATTAAAATCTTTACTATGTTTTATTGCTTAGATATTTATAATGAAAAATAAAATACCAACATTGACTCGAATATGGAATAATGTGAAAGGAAATAACTGTAAAGCCACGCACGTGTAATCGTGTCTAATGCATTTAGCGAACTTTTTGACAGTTAAATAGTTCTGAAATGAATTTTCTGCGCGTGAAATTGATTTTCTGTCTTTACTTTTATCCTAAAAAGCAATGTGCTTGAAGACTGAAAAGTGACAATTTCGGACTTGATAATTTGGCTCAGTGTGTTTGCATCAGGTGCACATTGCATTCTACTAAAACTGTATTTTTGAAAATTTGTTTTTGGATTATAATTTAGAAATACGTTTTAAAGCTTGTTCATGTAGATCTTTATCATTTGAATATTACGCACTAATAAATTTCAGCATACCTTACTTAAAAAAGATCTTGCATGATTCAATTTCAATTTTGCGACTATTGTGATATGAGTGAACAGAAGGAATATTTTTTTATGTCTTAAAAAATGTACTCATTATATTTCTCAAACAAAAAAAAGTAAGTTTTTCATTTAATGAAGTAAACATTGAAATATTTAATGTGTGTATAACTAATTGAATGTGGTAGGCAAGACATGCAAGCCAAGAAATATTTTTGCATTGCTAAAATTTTGTAAAAATTTAGTTGATCATAGTAGCTCACATTGTTTTTTTTTTATTTTTGGTGTATATTTCTGTACAAGTATGAGACTAGAACCACATTGTTACATTAAATATTTTGTGCTATTTTCTTAAAATACATAAAATCAAACATTTTTATGCATATTTTAATTTTCATCATTATGACTTTCATGAAAAAAATTTCAAATGATTTTTTTTCATAAATTACTTTTGAAATAGAGTTTTGAATAATTAATAGAGTTTATGTAATATTAAATGTGCTAGTCTTGGGAATATAAAATATGAATTATTTCTTGGAAAACAGTTGCATTAAGTGAAACTTCATATAGTATTTATTTTCTTGGCTCACCACCTCTGACAGTAGCACATTTGTCAGTAACATAATTAAATAACAGTACTTAAAATCACTGAGAATTTTGTAAGGCTACAAGAAACTGGCATTATCTGGAATTGTGGAGTTAGTTGTTTTAGAAAGGTTTCACTGTATAATCAGTTGATTTAGGTATAATAATTTTTACGTGGATATGAATTTTGCATAAGTAATCGAAAGGCTTTACAAAACGTTAAAACGAAATCTTTTGAAAGTATGAGTCTCGAACGGGCATTGTTTTAGCATTGCTTTCAAATAGAGTAATGTTTAAGCATTATTTTCTTTCATTATTTATACTGCGGAAATGCTCGTTACAGTTTTCTGTATTAAATTTATCTGGTTGTATAGATATTAATGTAAAGCTGTTTGTAAACAAATGCAACTACACATGATATATCTGCTTAATTGCGATGACAGAAATTTTATGTGTGTGTATAAGGCTGCGTAGAAGATTTATTTATATTGCTAAATACAGCACTATATGAATTTCATTTGGCAGTCCAAATACAGGAAATGCTCAGCATGAAGTGGTAATTTTATAGTATATATAATGTACGGTCAATAGTTATGTTTTCAGTAATTCAAATTTTACTTTTCAATTTTACTATTTAGAAATTTTACAGTTCAAAATAATATGTCTATATAGTTTTTAAAGTACTTTTCTGAAATAGAAATGTAAGCAACATACACCTAAAACACCGACTTAAATTTATTCCAATAATGCGTCGCTTTAATTAAATTTATGTTCCTTGGAGATGATATACAAACCACCTTTTGAGCTAATAAATTACTTTATCTATCTATATATAATTTTAGAAAGTAGTACTAGAATATGAGAGACCTATTTGGTCAAGAATTTTGCGCATAGAGCTGCAAAATTAAATTTAAAGATAAGCAAAAGGAGTAAAATTCTAAAAGCAATCGCCTAAAAGTAAATTTGATACCTTAGTTCCAGTGTGTAAAAATGCTTTGAACAAATAATCATTTACTAAAAAAGTAAAAGTAATTGAAAAAAAAACTAAATGTTGGTACTGAAAAAACTCAAAACAAGGAAATTAAAAGCATTTTTAAGTTAATCAAAACACGTAAAATTTAAAAGCATTTTTAAGCACAAGCTAAATTTCATATTAAAATCACCAGCACAAATACTTACATTAATTACTCCCTTTATGCCCTCCCTCCCTTCTGTCTAGATTTCCACACTGGCCGTTGCGCATCATTGGCTCAGCATCATGACGTTTACTTCCCCCATCTTCCAAGTTGCACCTAATTGGTGATTTTCAACTTCTTTCTGGTTGCTTCCTTTTTTAGAGTTCTAATTCATGCAACCTCTTTCAGCTTTTTTAAGCTTTCGCTTTTGTAACAGCTACTGCGAAGGATCCAGGTTTGTTCATTTTCTTTCACTATTTAATGCAATTGGTCTTAGCAAGACACTTGCGTTTTATTTTTAATTTTACTTTAGTATTATTAAGTTTAATTCTTCTAGCTCATTGGGATCTCTCTTAAAATTATGCTTTTTTGAGTAATGACCTATTTGGCTAATAATTTTTATTTGTACATTCGCCTTACCAAGCTTCTTGTAAAAATTTTCTTTTTCGGTTGTGTTTCAATTTTAAATTTATGACAGGTGCGTCGGGAAAAGAAACGATAAGAATTGAGACAAAATGTAATATGTTGATTCTTTTATATTTCTATTAATGTAAATATGCTTCAGTCTCAATTATTGTCGTTTGACGAAACGCGTAATGGTATTTAGCTGGATTTGAATTTGTCACGCTTTTACCTTGATAAGTCCATCTAGGCAACTTCCTCATTTTAAATTTCTTTGGGCGCCTTATTGCCTAAATCCTTCAAGTTAAACAGGCCTCGTCGGATGGTCATCGTACACTTAGTATTTTTTTTCTTGAATAAAAGTATTAAAAATTGCGTTGTCCTCCCAAGGCATAAAAAAGCCTGTAAAGGTTCTTTTAATGGGTGTTCTCTGAAACTCAGGTGTCAATATAATACTTGAATCTCAAAGTCAGTTTGGATACAATCTGCATAAGAAAGCAGACCTCACCAAATACAAGACCAGGGCTCCGATGCCATTATTTTAGGCGCAGACACATTCCTGACGTGGGTTTGACAGTCTATGTAATGTTACTCACCTTATGTTTTTTCGCCTTAAAGTTTAAAAGTATATACAGAAAAATCAAGTGCCCCAGTGTCACACTTGTCAGAAGTACCTCCACTCTTCCGAGAATTGCCGTGTGGCCCCTATGCGTGTAGAATGTGCTGGATTTTACAGAACTGCTATTTGTAACCACTAGGGGCATCTGCACACGCCAAAGCGCACAAATGGTTCTGGCCCCACGTAACCACGTACAAACGATGTTCAAAATTACCTTCATACAATAAGAAACATTTTAATAGCGCTCCAAGAAATTCTGCTATAGAACCAGGACTTATGTATGTTCAAGCCCCTAAAACGCCTCTGCTGAAAATCCTACTACCCAAAATGTGGATACTGTTTCCACTATTAAAATT
>KK119029.1:103298-120438 GCA_000611955.2 Stegodyphus mimosarum
AGCTCTTCTCTGGCATGGAGATAGGAAAGCCTCGGATTCATGATCGAATCCTAAAAAATAATAATAAATCTCTATGAGCCGTGGTGGCACTTCTAGCGTTTGGTTTGATTTGGTTTAGTTTATTATGCCAAAGCACGCTCGCATACCTTGGTGGAGGAAATTCTAAGGGAAACTGGCTCGTATTAAATTACAAATGAGGAAAACTCCAAAAACCGCCCGTTTGCCTGAATTTGAAATCAGGTCGGAGCTACCATTGCTCGACGATTTGACCGCTCCGACCCTGTTGAGCGCGAACTACCAATCCAGCAAAAATCCATCTAGAGAATGTGACAATAGTAGATTGTCTGAGAGACCACTAGATCCGGTACCTAAAGTGTTCTGCAGGAACACTTGAGCAGAAAGACTTACTGCGAGTGAAATGCGCCCCGCCTGGGATTATTCGACAATGTTCTCGAACATACTCCTCGAACTCTTCAATAGTAAAGTAGCTGCTTACTGAGGTAAACATTTTTTGAAATATTCTAAAACGTAGAATAATACAGTCATGGATGTCTGTTTGGTAAAGAATCTGTTAACAAGAAATATATTACAAACATCGAAGTATTTTTTCAGTTACAGTGAACGTTCTCAAGATTATTACTTGTATAGCAATATTTTTGCAGCACTAATTTAAACAATTATTTCAGTCACCGTTTCACCCATTTCATTACACTTCATTTCAGCTGAAATACGTTCTGAAAGATAGCGTGGTCAGAAAGAACTACTTTCGTTATTCACAATTTGCTAAACACTTCCTACTGAGCTGATAAAATTTAATACGAAATTAATAATTTGTTATAGGATTTATTAGGGGGTTATCAATCTTGTTTTGACCCATGCAACAGTGTTTTTCTAATCGCGTTTCTTAAATTTGAAGAGCCTGTGATTTCGCGACTATGAGACTTTTATTCTGCGGCTACAAAACAAATTTCAGATATATTTGTCATCATTTTTTAATTTCTATCATACGTGTTGTAAAGATTTTATTTTGTTCTAGTCAGTTATTTTTACTTTGACTTTTAATCCCCTCCTGATCCCCTAACTAATGATTTTAATCCCCTTACTGCGATCAATATTAAGGAGTATTTAAGCTGCGTTTTAAGAGCACGTCAGGAGTAGTAGCAGAGATGAGTTTTTGCTGTGTGTTTGAAATAGCTCTCTAGTTGGTGTTAGACATCCTATTCAGATTACACTGGTGTGCCAAAAATTAAAGACGAAGTCCAAAAATTAGCATATCAGCTGAACGAAGAGGCAGAGCGGACAGAAAGATCAATCGGGAGATTAAGTAAGGTGATGTACGATTGCACATGCGCAGATATGCAGGTAGACGTAATGGGGGAGTGTCTGAGTAGTATAAAGCATGTTGTCGGTGTAAGATCAGTATTTTGCTCAAACTGCGTTTGTTTATTCAGCAATCCAACGATTACAAAATCGTATACAATTACTTGAGACTTGGCTGACCAAATGGAAGGTCAAAATCAACGTGGACAAGACCACAGCAATTTTGTTCACCAAAAAAGAAAAATTTCCAAATCAGCTGAAACTCTATGGAGAGACCATCCCCTGGGCCAAGCAAGTCCTTTATTTTGGGGTGATCCTCAGTAAAAGATTCTCATGGAACCCACATATTACACGTTGTTTGAAAAAAACCTTTTAAAACAAATGCAAACTGACACTAAGTTGGACTTTGCCGCTAAAGTGAATGGGGAGTTTCTGAAGGTTTTCCCCAAAACGGAGGATGACCATAGACTGCTATCTAAATATCTCGAGGAGAATTTAGTTGATCATTACCTGATTACACGAAAAATGGACAGACCAATTAAGGTGGTCATCCGTGGATTATCAATGGACTGTTCGCCTGAGGAGATACAAGAGGAACTTTTAAAGCAAAATTTCCGTTCGAGACGTTGCGTGCAAATGCATAGGCCACGCACGAAAATACCTATGCCCTTATTCTTAGTGCACTTGGAAAATTTTCCGGCTGTACAAAAAATGTATAAGATTAGCAAAATGATGTGCTTTTTTGTTGAAATTAAACCGTACAAAGTGCGTGGGGGTGTTGTGCAGTGTCATAACTGCCAACACTTCCACCACTCATCTGATAATTGCAAACTCAAGCCCCGCTGTGTCAAGTGTGCCGGTGCCCACAAGACGACGGAGTGCAAATCCAAAAAGATAGATACGCCTGTTTGCTGTAACTGTATTCAGCCAGTCCACACAGCGAACTACAAGGGATGTTCTAAATACCCTGTTTTCAAGCCGGCTGCCAAAAAATCCCAAGCGGACAAGACATCGAACACCGGTTGTTCGTCCAAGCCATCTGCTGTTGTTCCTGGTGTCAGCTACGCCAGCGTTGCAGGCAAAAGTCCTAGCACCGCAGCCTCTGCCCCAGACAAGAATGTTCCACCTGCCGAAACTTCACAGCCAAAAACTGTTGTTCCACCTAACAGAACTGCTGCAAACACTAAAAAATTAAATGTGCAATCACCTCAGGGCCCCTCGGACATTAATGCATTCAAAGAATTATTTGATAGCTGTAAAGAAATTATGAACATGTTTAAGGGCTCATCTATCATGAGTATCCTTTCTAAAATCTCTGCTAAACTACCAGAATTGCGTGCTGCAGAGCACGCAATTGACAAAATGTTTATACTTTTTAATATCTTTGAAGAAATTTTCAGTTCACCTTGTATTGAATAATCATGTCTAACTCTGTATGTAATGTTGTAAATATTATTACATGGAATGCAAATGGTTTGTCTGGCAAGCTCCACGAGCTGCGAGACTTTGTAGATAAGTTCAACCCTGAATTTTTATTCCTACAAGAACACAAGCTTGGCCCAACTGATTCAATGTATGTTGCTAATTATTGTGTGTACAGAAGCTGCAGAAATTCAAATACAGCTCTTCGCAGAGGAGGTGGTACAGCTCTCCTTGTCAAACGCTGTATTCCTCATTATCAAATAACAATACCACAGCTTTCAGCCATAGAGGCCACAGCTATTGCAATCACAACAAACACTAACATTACATACACATTCGTCTCCACCTATATTCCACCATCCAGACAGAGAGCTGTTGTTGAGGCAGATCTCACTAAACTACTTACACTTGGTACACATGTTGTTCTAGGTGGAGATTTGAACGCAAGACACCGCGCGTGGAACTGTTATTCAACAAACACTATTGGCAAATTAATTTTCGAATTAGCCGTGAGGGTTGGTTATAGCATAGCAGCTCCTAAAACCCCAACACGGTATGCTGTTGGTTTTACAAGTGTTATAGATTTCTTCCTGCTCCGAAATACCAGAGCTGATGTTTTGGTGCTTGACGAATTGTCCTCGGACCATAACCCTGTTAGAATGATCTTGTATATCAGCAGTTATACCACAACATACAAAAAGGCCTTTCGTACTGACTGGCAGAAATATGCCAAAGCCTTAAACAACATTCAGTACTCTATACCAATGATACATTCGGGGAAGGACATTGACAGTTTGGTCAAGGAATTCACTGAAAAAATTCAATCAGCACACAACTATGCTCGATTTGAAGTTAAACAAACAAAGTCATATCAGCCAAGAGAAGGTCGAGAGATCATAAAACAGCGTAATGCAGCTAGACGGCTGTTTCAAAGAACAAAACACCCGGATAATAAAAGAAATTTTAACAGGTTGTGTACGGCAGTCAAATCCGTCACTAAAGTACATGCACAACGCAGCTGGACCAATTACCTTGAATCGCTCTCCACGGATGATAATTCACTGTGGAAGGCCGTGAAGAGGTATACAAAATGCTACAAAATCATTCCGCCCCTTAAAGGCCCTGACAGGATCCACCACACTGAAACTGAGAAAGCAGAAACTTTAGCATTGCATCTGGAATCTCAGTTTCGCACTAACAACATAGGTGATACACAAACAGAACATCTCATCTCTAGCTTTCACTCCACTTTTACTCCAAGCCCCTACACAGACAACACCATTTCGGTCATGCCCTCGGAGGTCTGCAGTTACATCAAAACGCTAAAAAATGGAAGAAGCCCTGGATACGACCAAATCACTAATATGATGGTAAAGGGATTTCCTATGAAAACGATATGCTATCTTACTAAAGTATTCAACATTATTCTCAAGCATCAGCACTTTTCGGAGTCCTGGAAACTCACCAAAATAATACCTATCCTTAAGCCGGGAAAGCCCTTATCTGAGCCAGGGTCCTACAGACCTATCAGTTTGTTGTCCACCATTAGCAAGCTCCTGGAAGCTGTTCTACTTAACAGAATGCAAAACTTCATTTATGAAAAAAATCTGCTCATCCCATACCAATTTGGGTTTAGAAGCAAGCAATGCATTCCATTCTCTGTCTCGATCGGGTATGGCTGGATGCCCTCATATACAAACTACACCACCTGGGTTTCCAGGCCACATCACTAATATTATTCACTCCAACCTAACCGGTAGACACTTCGTTGTTCACGTTTCTGGAACACTCTCATCCCCATTCGCAGCAAGCATTCCGTTCTCTGTCTCGATCGGGTATGGCTGAATGCCCTCATATACAAACTACACCACCTGGGTTTTCCACGCCACATCACTAATATTATTCACTCCAACCTAACCGGTAGACACTTCGTTGTTCACGTTTCTGGAACACTCTCATCCCCCCGTGCTATTCTCGCAGCGGTCCCCCAGGGGTCCCTTTTGGGCCCCACTTTATTCACCCTCTACGTGAACGACATCCCCACTACAGACAACACTACACTCGCAATGTATGCTGATGACACTGCGATCCTGACTCAAACTGCATTTGTTGGTTCAGAAATCCAACGATTACAAAATCGCATACAATTACTTGAGCTTTGGCTGGCCAAATGGAAGGTCAAAATCAACGTGGATAAGACCACAGCAATTTTGTTCACCAAAAAAGCCGTCCCATGTTGGGGTGTATGGTAACGAAACAGCTGACGATCTGGCGAGAAAAGGTTGTGATCTCCCTACATCCACTTTCACTGATTTGTGCCTAACTGAAATTCATTCCTATTACAAACATAAAACTAACATGGCATGGAAAATTTCTCCTGTTCACCAATGGTATTTCGCTGAACAACCAGGCCTCTCACTTCTGAGTAAAATACCTAGGCTTATCCAAACGGCTATGGCCAGATTCAGAAGTAGGCATCTTCGATGCAAGAAATTCAAAGAGGGAGAAAAGACCTTCCCCTCGAGAGCCCATTCCCCTCGCTGCCTCTCCCTCTCACCTACTGGATTGAATAGGCGTCTCCCTGAAACAGCTGTCATCTGAGCAGTACGACGTCAGCCATTTGCCTGTGCGGCAAGGTCTCTTAGACTTCGTCAAGGCTTTCCTGCCCCAAGGGGATTTGAAACAACAATATGCAAATATAAAAGTATCGTAAAATGCGAACTTTGTGGTTTCCATTGCCAAACATTTTGTTCAATTCAAAGGCGAAACAACATTCCGAAGGGCAAAACAGTGTTGAAAAGAACACACAAAAATCAAATTGAAGATTTTCGTTGTTTTAATTTTATAACTAATTCTTCAAAAAAATTGTTTACTTTTAGAAGCACCGGAATAGGCTTTCGAAGAATATGGTTCTTAATGAGACTATGGGAACTTTAAGGTAAAATGTTTGCGCTTACATCTTTTAAATTATGAAGAATGGCTGTGTAGATTATCTTGCTTTAATGATTTTTTATAATTGATCGAGTTGAGTTTAAGTCTTAGAGGAAATCAATAAAAGATATTTTTGACTAATAAAATAATCAAAGCCTTCGCAAAGAAAATTGACTTGTTGTACTCGTACTGCAAGAAGCAAAGCAGAGGGAAAAGTGTTATATAAACAGCAATATACAGGGAGCAGTTAAAGTAAAGTATAAAAAAGAAAATAAAGTATTCTGTAACGATTTTAATCCGAAGTCATATAAATAGCCAAATCGATATCTTCACACCTGTGAATTACTTTAATATCACAATTTGGAGATTTTCAGAGGCGTTACACAGTTTTGTTTTAATGATAAACACAATAATCTAAAATTGGACTCAAAACGGTTAACATCCTAAAAGTGTTGCAGGTGCTTACCTTAGTATCATAATAATGTTAATTAACGGAACGGAAAATGTACTAGCTGGCTGCATAAAATTGAACGGCCTCCAGGTTCACAACACTAGCTTATAGGGTTAGAGCTTTATTTGCACAATGAAATATTAATTTTCAACAGTGATTAAGTCTAATAGATCATAGACTCTACTAGCTCAGCTCGACTCAGCTCGTAAACGACATTCATTTTGTCAACCTAACACAGCCCAAACTTCACGGGAACCTAATCTGCAAACTATGTTTGCTTGAGCTCGGTAAAGCTTGCTAAAAAGCTGAGCTATCTGTGAACACTGAATCTGACGGCTGACATTAAAAATTACATTAACCTGTTGAAGGATTTCTAACATTAACAGATATGTAACTGGAATCGGAAAACAACCTTCAGGAAAATGCAAGCAAAAGTTCATTAAGCCATTATTGAGATTTATAACCGAAAACATAATACAAGTCTCACTTGCTGAATAGTTAAGAAAAAATGACTTGTAATAAAATAGCTGCTTTTATTACAAATTTTATTTTTCTGAATCAAACAAAGACCGTGAAATCCATAGTTCCAGGGGGTGAAGTTTGGACCCTTTGTTAGCTTATAGCTAGATTACAGATAGCGGCTACATTTACCGAGCGCATAGACCAGTACCATCGTTAGCGTACACGTATCTTTGGCAGCATATAGGTTATAGTCCATCTTTGCTCAGTTCCGCTGCCAATTTTGAAGAAGTACACTCAGGTGAAGTACACTCAATTTTGAAGAAGTACACCAACTCTCTTTCACTACCTCCACCCTCTAGAGAGGACTTTCACTTGGCTGTATATATAGAGCGTCCCATCCTCCAAAGACACTACTAATTTACAAACATGACCGTAATTAAAACATCCTTGACCGGAAATCGTACACGTGCTCTTTGATACTTCAGATAGTGTCACTTACCACTGTCCCGCTTGGATGACATAGAAATAGGATGACCGAGATCAAATTGTAGTTAAATTAAAAATTTTTATACACATAGATTAATTCGAAGCTGAACATCTGATACGTTTACACTGCAGTTAAACTCTTACTCAGCTTGCCAGTAATAAGAGTGTCTATGTTACTGGTTACTATACAATTTAACTGCAGTGTAGACGTCTATCTACACTGCAGTTAAAATCTTACGCAGCTTACCAGTACCTTAACCAGTACCTAATTTTAATACCCAGATGGATTGAACAACCTTTCAGCGAGGTAACACCACACCAGCTGAATTAAATTCCTACTTATAATCTCTGACACACGGACATTAAATCTGTATAACTTTCTAATTGAGAGAAAATTGTGACACGTACAAAAGAAATGTAGAACACGTCAAAATGTGTTAGTGAAATTTATGAATAATATTTGCAAATGTTCTATATGGAAGTTCTTTCATTCTGGTCGTATGCTCAGGTATCTTTCGCTCTCATTTTTGAACCCAATATTGTAGCTGGAAATGAAATAAAATTTTTCGATATTTAAAAATGTGAAGGACTTAAATGAATCACGATATATTTCGAAGAAATTTGGAGTAGAAAATCTTTGAAATATGTTATACTCGTAAATTTTATTAATCTAAGTTTTAAATACGTCTAAACGTAAGGTATAAAGCAACATGTATGACAAAAATTAAAATATAACCATAAATATATGTAAAATTTGTTTATTTCAACGGATGGAAAAAGGATAACTTATTTTCACGAAATCTTAGGAATTCTACTGGAATTTGAGCTATACTCCGAACGAAATTCTCCATAAAATTTCTTCGGACAGAATTTTCAAGATTATTTCCCCATAAAACTACTGTCTCATATGCTACATTACCCTCTAGTTCAACATATTTTAAAGATGTTTCTTTAGAGTAAGACGAAGCTAGGACTTTAACTAAATAAACGCAATTAGACAAACTCTGTTCCATCGTTCAAAAAGGAGACTGATAACCTAATTTATAAATCTCATAACAGATGATTAATTTCGCAATCACTTTCCTCAGTTTAACTGGAAATGTTTAGAAAAGCGTGAATATCCAAAATATTTCAATATGACTTTGTTTTCTTAAACCTCTCTTTTGAAAGGTTTTTCAGCTGAAATGGATGAGAAAGTGACTAAATGGATGAAGCAGTCACTAAAAATAGTGACTAAGGAGATGGATGAAACAGTGAAATAATTGCTTAAATTAGTGTTGCAGAAGTATTGCTATTCACGTAATCATCTTGAGAACGTTCACTGTAACTGGAAAAATATATGGATGTTTCTAATATATTTGTTGTTAACAGATTCCATTTTCCCGCTGTGCTAAGTATAAAATTAATTTTTGAAATATATGAAAACCGTTTTTCCATGAAAGTGTTTATGGGAAAAGGGAAGTTTTTCAGTTATACGTTTCAGTCATACATGAGTATTTCCTGAACTGTACGTCTGGTATGCGAATTAATATTGGTTTGGTAATCGCAAAAAAATGTTTTTATAGTTACCGCGCAGGTATGGGAGGTTCTTGCAAAGATGAACATTAGAATTATACCTATCGTGTACTATTCAAAAAATTGGTAACCTTCAGAGATGAGATTTTGAGAGAGTTTGCTGCCAAACTTTAATTAATAGTTTGTTATATTCATTTGACTGCTTAGGATACGAAGTCGATATTCAAATTTTTTCCGTTAAATTGTTTTCGTATTTGTCTAAATGTGTTTTCATTTCTCACACTAAGCCGTATCAGTAAGGAATGAGCTTATTCAACCGTCCGCAATATAAGGTTTTACTTTTCTACATTCTTTTTTTAAGCGTTTTTATAGGAACTTATATTATTTAAATAAAAACATGTGAAATATATGTGATAATATCTCTTGAAGTGTACGGAATGCAAGAAAACACCAAACACTCCTCTGACTCCGATAAGATTAGCATTTATTTGCATTTGTCATATGGAATTTCACCAATAGGAAGTCCGTAATTGTTCTTTTGGGTTTCAATGTGCCTTAATGTTGCCATTGCATATAAACGTTATATAAAACTTGACGATGACGCATTAAATCAATGGGATCGAAGTAACACTACATCACTGGTTAAAATTTTATTATAACTATTTGATTTTCTCTTGAAATTAATAATTAAAATGTTGCCTTAGTACATAGCTTTATAGTTGTATTGCTTTTATTTCTATGATAGGATATTTTTATAATTATTATACTGGAGCTCACCCCAAACCCAATGCGATAATTTAAGTTAAGTGTCGATCAACATCTCTAGGTTGACGTCCAACAATACAAAGCCGGAGAGGACAACACAGGGAATTTTTGGAAAGAGATATCCATACGAAAACGCACTGGACTTTAATGTAAAGTAACCAAATGTTCTAGCGTTTATGAAAAAAATTTTTAGCCGTTTATTGCATACCAGTTTTCTCCTGCATTTATACGGTATAAAAATTTAACTGTTTTTTATCTGAAAATTTTATGCTGTCCTTGATCTATTTTTTGAATGAAACTGCAGTGTCTGTCAGAGGCGAAGCGGTGAGTTTCTTACGTTTGGTGTCACGGCTAGGATATTCTGTCATATGCTTATTAATTCTGTATGTTGCAGGAATTTAATTCAGGACTGAGATTCGAAATTTGAGTTCCGACGATTCTCTATGTAGTATATACAACATGCGAATTTAGAAGAAATTTACAAAGTTCTTATATAGGAAATATTTTGACAACAGTACTGATAAACCAGAACAGTTTCTTCAAATAAAAGAAGTTAACAATTTGAACATTTTATGTTGAAAGATTTGTTCCCGTGCGCATTGCACTAAGCTCCAGTTTTTCATTATTAGATTAAGGGGTATGTAACAGGCTAATGAGCGCCTAACCTAGTGAAACAGCTGCTCTATCGATGGCGAAAAGAAAGATGGAAAGACACTAGCTGCTATAACAGATGCTTATTTTTGAAGTCTCACTCCTAGATTTCGACTCCGTGTTTGTTCTTCGTTACTGACACAGAAAAATTAAACTGTATAAATGACATGATAGATAAACATAAATTTGAAAACAATTACCTAAAACAGAGAGAACTGGATTAATTGTGAAAGATTCCTTAGGAGATGCGTTATATATGGCCTATATCCGGGTTTTTACATTATCGTAGATAGTGAATTTTCAGATGAAACTATTATTCAATTCGGTAAGGAATGCCTTACTGTTTCCCAATTCAGGATCTCCGTGCAATTACTCACTGCAGAATTTACAAAGCTTAATTTAATTCATTTTTAAGTGAAAGAACAAAAATTGTGGTTATATTTGAAATTTTTCACCGGATTAGTTTGGATAGGTTACCGAACCAACTTCCTCAGCTGCCAAAGCGCAAATGGACGAGATAAGATAGATTAGATAAGATGAGATAAGAACAAAAGGACACGAGTTCAGCTACTAGCTAAATTTATTAATGAAACTAGAACTAGAACATAATATCCTTAAAGGCGGAAGTCAAAGTTGGAATTAGTGACGTTTTCTAGAACAAAGACATTTTTTTTAATGTGAAACGCCTCTAGAAATTTTAATTCACTTATGGAAGACGTTTCTTGAATAATTTTGTCTTCAAAAAAATTGAAGTGTCAGTTTCGGAACAACAACGCTGGGCAACAGAGGATTTCAGTGTTTCTTTTTTATAAACTATGCCTCATATTCCTTAGCTCGAAAATTTAGGGTTCTCTTAGTTTAACCAATCTAAATTTAGGCACACTGGCAAGGAATCCTGTAAATATTTCAGGATTTCATATTTGGAATGAGGTCCTTGAGCACGGACTCGGAATTGTATTGATAGGAGAATAAACGACTTGCAATTTAAATTTCTGAAAATACGCGCAATTTTAGAGCTAAGTGGTAACAAGAAAGGAATGACAACAGAATTTTTATAATCTTCTAAAATAAGTTGTGCCTTCTGGTTTGGTGTGGTGAGAATTTTTCAACTGCTTGATTAATAATGTTGGGAGAAAAGACCCTGTCAATAGCTACTGCTTTTATATAATTTAGTTCTTGATCAAGAGCGAGTTTGGCAAAGCAAACTTGAAGTGCACGGAATGTTGTTGTATCTTTGCGGCTTTTATAGCTTTTTAAATCGGCTGAGCGAGACAGTCTCTTCAATTTCTTGAAATCAAAAAGAGTAAAATTACGGTTACGGCTAACACAGTAGTCATTTACATTTATTCAAATTAAATATCAATTAGTGAGACAAACTTTTATTCAATGTTAAACGCACGTGCTCTTCCATTTTTACTTTTCCGATGTAGCTTTCTCTTAAAATACACTCACGTCCATAAATTAAGGATAATGCAAAATCAGGCAAAGCAAGAGTTAGAAGCAAAACAAATTTGACTTATTTGTAAAGCTTATTTATTAAACAAAAGGTAAAGAGCAAAACAAGATGCTATATGTTTGATATTATTAAAAAAGTTAGCGATTTTTTCTCCCTGGAGCAATTTACAAAAAAAAACTATTTACAAAAAACCAATATTGCATGGTTGGTATGATTGTAAATACATTGTATGCCTCCCAGACAATGCAGTACAGTCCGTACAACGCCTAGGCATGCTGAGTATCAAATTATTGATCTGATCTTGGAAGATATGACACTATTCAAAACGAAATGCTCTCCGAAGTTCCGGTAGACATGTAGGAGGAGGTTGACGGGCTGCAACTCGTCGGCCAAGCATGTCCCACACGTGCTCTACTGGATTCAAGTCCGGTGAGAATGCTGGCCAGTCCATACGGGTGATATCCTCCGATTGAAGGCACTCGCTTACGATGTTTGCACGGTGAGGACGGGCGTTGTCATCCATAAACTCAAATTGTGCGCCCATGGCGCCCCGAAACAAACGTACGTGCTATTCCAGAATGACGTCCCGATAGATTTGGCTTGTCATGGTTCTGATTTGAACATGCAGGTCGGTTCTGGAACCCAGAATAATTCCACCTCAAACGAGCACTCCTGCACCACCGTAACGGTGTCGTTCAATGATGTTTTCTTGGTGGTAACGGGTACCTGGAGCTCTCCATATGAAAGTCCGGCGAGAATCAGACTGCAAACTAAACCTAGACTCGTCGGAAAACATAACTTGCGATGTCCACAATGCATGCTTTCTACTGCAGGCTAACCGCCGGCGACAGTGAGTTGCAGTAAGTGGAACGCATCTGACAGGTCTACAAACATATAAGCCAATCTGCCCTAAGCGTTTGTTTATGGTCTGCCTTGAAATTGTCGTACCAGTGGCTGAAGAGAGCTTACGAGACAGGTCTGAGGGTGTGCTCCGCCTGTTTCTTTTGGCAGTAACTGCCAAATACCGGTCCTCATTTGCCGTTGTAACTCTAGGGCGACCTGTGCTGTAACGTCTACTCACATTACTATCATCTTGGAATCGTTGCCAAAGCCTGGAGATGACACTCTGGGCAATTCCAAGTTCATCTGATATTTCCAGTTGGGTACGCCCACATTCCAGACGGCCGATAATTCTACCACGTAAAAAATCATCCTAATGCGTCCTTTGTGTCATAACTATTCGGTTATTGTACTGAAATTCTTATAAAGCGTCTGAAAACAATTTTACTTCTTTGTCTGTATTCCTTATATATGACCCTCTTACACTCTTGTCATTGTGACGTACCATCGGTGTCATCTGGTTACTTCCTGAAATTTGCATATGATTCTTGAAGATGTGTGTAGTGATTTTACAGGTGATATATTCATTTTAGAGTTCGATTTCAGCGTGACTCCGAACTATCCTTAATTTATGGACATGAGTGTATGTCACGCGCTGTATTGCAAGGGTGAATAAAATTATTTTAATTAAAACTCTATTAAAAAGTATCAAACTAAATACAAAATTCGTAACACTCAACCCTTCCCAAGGACTAAAATATTCGAAACAATATTTAACAGGTAGTATCGAAACTTTCTTAGGAGGTCTTTTATTGATTTAAGTATATTTTAACAAGGAAATTCGTATATTAAAATCCCCCTTTGGTAGACAGGAATCGCACATATACATGTGTATGCGTGAATTATTCAATTCGCACCATGCAGATATTTGAAAAGTGTAACGTCGTTAGTTCGTAACGTCGTTAGGATGTTATAGCTTTAGAACTTAACCCGATTGCACGATGGTTAAGAAAATAAAATAATGGATTTATTAAATTTTTTGAAGAAAAACTGATTGCAGGGAAAGCAGATTTCTTTGAAAGGAATCGACGGAGGGCGATAATATTTATTAAAAATTAAGTATGTAAAATGTAGATGTTGTTATGTAAAATTAAGTAAAATGTTCTTAAAAGTAATAATAGATATTTTTAATTCCTCCTGTGTTATAAAACGTTCCGTAGTAAAAATTATGCAGAGCTACTGTTAAATGTATTAATATGGCATTATGACATTACAAATTTATTATTACAAATTAATTAAAATTATTAATATCAATTATGTGGTTATGACAACACAGAAAGGGGTAATACGAAAAACTTATCTAGCTGTAAATGATTCTCTATGTGAACAGGTAAATCCTATTAATAACTCTGAAACAGTGTTGACATTAGTAATGCGGGAAAAGAAAGAAATTACAAATGGTAAACAAATCGTTTTTCTACAAACACTTCGGCACCATATTCTCGAGACAGGAATCAAAATCAAAGTTGGCTGATCGAAGAAGTTGGATCAAAGAAGATGTATTTATGAACATTTTTCGAAGATATTACATTTGGCTGTCGCAGGTAATTGAAAAATAATTTTACACACTTTTGCTATCGATACTGCGGTGACCGTTACAAGGTGTAGGTGTCAATTCCAATTATGAAATAGCGAAGACGAAAGCGAACGTTTGTCTATTGAAACATTAAAATCATCAGAAATTTGTGGTCCTTTAATAGAAATTCATAGCAAGGAACTAAATCAAAGATCCTCACTTTTTAACAAGTGTTCGATTTACCGTTGTCTTTAGTTCATATATTACTTGTCTCTCGGGCTAGCAGATTTAAGTCTTGAAATTCGTAGATAGGGAGGGGCCTGAACTCAGAAGTAAATAAACTCGGAAGAGTACAGGAATGTAAAATATGTTTCGTATAGCTCCTATCTGGCGGTAGTCAGATAAATCTTGCCTCAGCACTTTTCAATTGTAACAGCACATTATGTATAAAATTACAATAGAGTGAATATGTGCAGAGAAAGTAATATATGCAAATCCCATTTCTAATTTACGTTCGCTATGGGGTCGAAAAACACGTTCAAATCTGTTAAAATACTAACGTGATTCATGCACTAAATATTAGGCTGTAATATAATGCATAAATTTTATCATCGAAGAAGATAAAGTATTCACAACTCGAGAAAATTTGTTCATAATTTTGATTGGCATCGAAATCGAGACGTCCTCCATTTTGATGTGACATCGATTTCTCGACTGGTCTAACGAGCGCAGCTAAAAAAGAAAAAATAAATAAAAGTGCTTTTCACAGGAGAAAAACTGAACGTTAGAAATTTACGTTATGGTGTATTTTTCCTCATTTCTTGTGGGGCTGCTCCATGAGACATTTGCGATTTCCATTATTGCGAACTATTTCATGGGAGTGATTGTAGTATTTTCTATTGAACTTGCGTGTAGTTTCAAAACTTTCAGTGTGGACTGTTTTGATTCTGAGGTCTGCGTGAATGGCTGAGTTAGATATGAACCAGAGTGAATCGATGATGTACCTTAGAATATAGACTGCATTCTCCGAAGAATAATTCTATTTGATTTTGCCGCGGCAGCCCAGGTTGGCACTGCATAGACCATGGTCGGTCTAATAGATTGTAGATAGTATATAAAGACATATTGACATAGTATATAAAAGCCTTTTTTGTTAATGTAGGGTTTTAAATTACGTTCGATAAGAAGATGAATGTTCATAAACCCTTTGGAGCATTGTTGCGCACATAGTTGTTATGGTATTTGAGAGCGAACCTTTCATCTAATTAAATTCTAAGATATTTGAATTGTCCGTTACGTGACACAATTCCTTCGTTAAGTAAATGCACTCGTTTTGATTCATAACGTGAAACAATTCCAGAAGACCTGAAATTTCACTTCTGTTTGAGGTGTTTGGCATATGGACTTGGAAACCTGTTAACTAAGAAGGTACAGCAGCAGCAGGAAATGTGGTATTGGGGTGAGTATCATATTTTGGGTAATAACGACTTTCAGCAGTGGTAGCTTAAAGGGCCTGTGCATAACTAAATGCTGGTTCTATGGTAAACATTCTTGGAGTGTTACACTCATGTCCACAATTATGTTTACATGCATAAATTCACGGATTTCTCAGAGACTTATAATTTAATGAATTTTCGTGGAATCATACATAACATGATGACACATAAATGCAAAAGAAAAAATTGAAGATCACCTCATATGATATAAAATTGTAGCATGAAACAATAAAAATGGTAATAAAGTGTGACAAAGAGAGTTAAGAAAAAAAGGAATGATTCAGAAAAAGAATTAAGTCTTACGAATTTAATATGGAATATGATCTCCCCTGACTTGTACACACATATCACAACGTGTTTTAAGGCTGGAAATAACGTTGTTAAACACAGTTTGGGGAATTAATCTCCACTCTTCCAGCAATGACGTCTTCAGAGCATTTACATCTCTAGGAGGAGGATGTATACGTGCAATTGCTCTTCCAAGGTAGTCCCATAAGTTCTCTATCGGGTTAAGGTCAGGAGAGTTTGGTGGCCAAGGTATTCGCTTAATGTCTTCACTTTCAAGGAATTCATCAACGAGGTTTGCTCGATGTGGACGGGCATTATCATCCATAAATAAAAAGTCAGGTCCATATGCACCCCTGAAAAGTCTTACATAAGGATCTAAGACCTCATCCCGATATATCTGGCCTGTCACAGATCCGCTGCTGAACACGTGTAGGGGCGTACGTCCATCGATCATTATTCCACCCCATACCATCACACCTCCACTACCAAAACGGTCACGTTCCACAATGTTCGAGGGATCATTTCGTGTTCCTGACTCCCTCCAGATGTAAACACGTTTAGAATCACCAGTTAAACTAAACCGCGACTCATCAGTTAAGAGAACATGGACCATTGATGTTCAGTGCAGTTTTGATGTTCTTTACAACAATTAAAGCAATCCCTCTTTTTCTGTGAAGACAGTAAAACACATACCCTTGGCTTTCTGGTATAAAGGCCTTTTTCATTAAGCCTTCTTTGTATATTGTTTGCCGTGATGCAACAGTTCCAGTGGCGGCTGCAAGCTCTGAACTTAACTGGCGAGCAGTAGCCTTTCTGTTACGACGGGCAGTTAATGCCAGATACCGATCTTCAGAAGCAGTTGTCATTCGTTTCCGACCTTGTCCAGGCCTCCTTACAACACTTCCATCATTTTGAAACTGTTTCCATAGCTTAGAGACTGTCTGTCTTGAAATATTCAGACATGTGGCTGTTTCCATGATTGACTGCCCTGCTTCTAAACGGCCGACAATTCGCCACTTTACAGGTTCTTCCAAATGATACTTCGAAGCCATAACAAACCGCTTTGAGTCCCTACACACTGAAATCAAACGCTGTGTTGCAGAAATTCACTCAAATATTCAGTTTGCACAAAGCGTTTGATTCACCCTTGGATGACGTAACGCCTAAATTTGCATATCAGAAACCGTTTGATTACTTTTGATTGGAAAGTGCTAATTAGGCTTGGTTTTCACACATTCCCTGCAAATACGGATCACATTGATTCGATATTTCATTGAATATCATCATTTTTGGGTATGTAAAGATAATTTTGGACATGAGTGTACTAACATGCTTCTTTTTGTATGAGGGACATTTCATTCTCTATTCGAAGCTACATGGGGGCCAGAAGAATTTGCGTGTCAAGACGCCCTTTCTGGTCACAAGTGCTAATTATGTAAAAACCTGCACATTTTACACAATTAGGTGCCTCATGGCAAATA
>KK119029.1:120464-163946 GCA_000611955.2 Stegodyphus mimosarum
AATTGGGACACCGGGGCACTTGGTTTATAGATACAAACTTTCAAACTTTAATATGAAAAAACATAACGTGAATATAATTATAAATACTATCAAAACCATTCTGTTGAATATGTCTGTGCCTGAAATAACAGGCACAGAAGCCCTGATTTTATATTTGGTGACCTGCACGTCGTTATGCCCATTGTATCCAAGTCGACTTGGCCCACCAGCGGCCGAGCGGTAAAGACGCTGAACACTGGTAGTTCGGTCCGAGGTTCGAATCCCGCGAACGGGCTGGCTGCATGGGAGTTTTCGTGGTTTTCCCCATGTGTAACGTGTATACGAGCCAGTTTCCCTTAGAAAGTCCTCCACGAAGACATCCCTCCCTTTAGGCAGATAGCCCTCGTGTGCTTTGCCATAATTGAATAACCTAACCTAACCAAGTCGACTTAGGGATTCACGTATTATATTTACATGTGAGTTTGAGGGGAGAACCATTAATAGAACCTTTACTGGCATTTTGTGCCTTCGGCTGTCAACGTAATGTATAATATTTGTATTCAAGAAATAAACTATTAAGTGCACCATGATCTTGTGAGGACGCCGACTTAACTTTAAGGAATCCAAGCTAAGGCGTCCAAAAAATTTTCAGTCAGATGTTGTCCAGGTATGTCTTTGCAAAAGGCATTATATTTAACACCTTCTGGAGGCTCAGCCAAAACAGAGAAGTCTAGGCTCATTCGGTGGCTGCTGCACGCTTGTGCCTGTTTGGTTATTACTGCTAGAAACATTTACATTTACGTTAGCAACAACATTTTTACTGGGATTAGGCTTATCCTTGACACATTGTAATACAGCATTATTACCAATACCGACATTATAATTGAATAACGAATATTAATAGGAGTATCCTATACATTAAGATTACCAAATGTATTCTGTAACGTTAACTGCAGCTAAGGTTTAACCGATTTCATTCCCTGGGCTCTTTTCGCTTGCTTCTTAAAGTCTACGTTATCATCATTAGAAATACACTCATTAATATGAATAAAAATTTTCGTTTCTTACTGGCATTTAGAATACATAAGTGTTCTCTGCTTGGCAAAAGAAAATCTCAATTACCCGATATCGAAATAGCGTTGTCTTCAAGTTTTTTAATTTTCTTGAACTTATCCCGGGAAAATTGTTGCTCACAGCCTTGAAGAACATTAGATTGAGTAAGTTATAGTAATGCAACACAGAACGATATTTTCCTTAAGAGCGTAAGCTTAGGTTTCAATACGGGAGAGAGATAATTTTCAAATTTTCGAAATGCGAGTTAACACGTGCACAGGTCGAATTACCACATTTCCAAAAATCGGCTTATGAAATAGGCCTAGCGCTATTTTCGCACACACACTTCGAAGCATTTCCCAACGGGAAAATTCACTGTCTTTGGCTGAAATAATATTCATGGCAGTCCAGGAATATCACAGCACTTATATCCAGGAAAAGGATCACTGACAAACATGCGAAAAGCGAGGAACGCAACACATATAAAATACCCAGAAGCACTTTCCTCGTCATGTTTACGCGGAGTAACTAACACCTGGGATGTATGTAGCTATATGCGACAAGAATCTCCGATCTGGCACGTGAAGGAAATCTTGAGTCAAACCGGTTGGCTTTCTTAGAGAGCCACGAAAAAAAGGGCTTTTCAGGGCTTTATTTGGGCACTAAACACTTTATTTGATAAAGACATTCCGGTGGAGCTTCTGGAGAGCGATCGTGAATTAAACATAGTTAAAGTTCGGAAAGCATAAATGTCAATTGCGTATTTTGAAACTTTTACGGTGAGCATCAAACTGAAAAAAGCACAGAACTAATCAATCGAACAAAAAAGAAACTGCACCATTTATTCTACATCCACAGCTCGGACTAATATAGGACACGTTGTTTCATTTAAAGATATGCCAAAGATGACATAGAAATCACACATTTTCACGATTTTAAAATCTATATAACGCAAGGGTGTACGAAAAAACTGGTAAGTAACAAACCAAGCAGTGGAATAAAAGAAGATTTACAATTCTTTCCACACCCACATCTCTGCTGAAATAAGTAACACAGTTTCATTTAAAAATGTACCGAGTATTATCTACTTTTCGCGTATGTTTTTGCAATTTCAAAATAATATATAACGCAAGGGTATACGAAAAAACTAATAAGGTACAAATTCGGTGTAACATTTTTCATAATATTTCATAATCTCAAGCTCTAAATATAATTTTAAAAATTCATGTCATCATCGATTCGAAACATGTTTCCATTTTACATGTATTTACTGAAGAAATTTGAAGAACTAATATTCCTAAGTGTTTAATAGTACAGTCTGTATAAGCTACAAGCAGTTGCTTAAAAGGTATAAAAGGGTTATCACAGAATTTCGTAAAAAGCCATCAGAGATAAATCCTAATATTGAAGAACAGTAGTGAACAAGAATACCATTTAGAAACAGAAATGAAGTAGTTGTGAGATTCATTGCATCAGCACAAATTGAATAGTCTGCGGCAGACGTCAGGCACTGCGTGGGCCCCCGGAATCTTTAAAATCTCCTTAAACAACGCAACTGTTTGCATCTGAATCAAAGAAGTTCAATTTATGAAGACGGTAAGCTGAGGCGACTCAAAGAATCTTTGGTCCAATGATGCCTAGCAAAAATAAAGAAGCTCGCAGGGGCGCCACCCGACTCGGAAGCAGTTGAGTCAAACGTTTGCTCTAACTTTTCTGATATAACAGCCAAATTCATTTACTTCTGAATATTTCATTCGTAAAAATCTCTTTATTTTTTCTACTTGTCATTCATGAACTGTTTGTGAACATAGCTAACATTTGAGATGAGATAATGAATATGTGTTTGTTTCATAAATTTTTCATAACTCACTCATATCTTTTGTTGATTCTTAAATTATAAAATATAATTTTAAATACTATTCTAATTTATTTCTTTGAATTAAATTGTGTTAATAAATGCAATTTTTTTAATATTTTTTGTATCTTTTTCACCTAAGTTACTTATTTTTGCGTTACATTTCATACATGTTTGAAATTTTTATGATGTTTGGTTTCAGTCTAATTAGAAGTTGATAAAAATAGTCAATAAAGAAATATATACTTTAATTTATTTTATTATGGAAATATATACTTTAATTTATTTTTTAATTTATTTATTGCTGAAATGCTTGTTAATTTTAAATATTTTTTTTTGAAATTGCTTTGAATTTTTACTTGATATTTATGCCTTTAATTAGTACTTATACTTTTTCTATCCTTAAATTCAAATTTTGTAAAAACTGTATGAAAAGTGAAACAAATTATTATATGAAACATTACCTGTATCAATTTTGCACATATATTTGTAGATTGGAGTTTTTACTTGCTGGGTGGCTTTTCTTTAATCGATGAATCAATATTTTTCAGCCTATAGTAAAACGAGTGGTGCAAACAAGAAAAAAGTTCGTGAAAATTCGGAGAAATATTTAAAATTTGGGTTCATACCTGCTGTCCACGATGAGCGGTTTAATTTTTGTCTTTTATGCCAGCAATGCTTGACCAAAGAATCAACAAAACGAGGTCTTCTTGAGGCGCATTTGAAGGCGAAAAATAAAGCTCATATTAATTCAGATTTGAATTACTTTCAAATTTTAAAGGAAAATTTTGAAAAGAGGACAACAGTAAAGTCACTATTTAGTGCCCACTCTTCAGTTCATAATCGTATTCTTGAGGCTAGTCATTTTATTTAAAAAATTTCGCAACATTTAAACACGGCAAAAAGATCACTGACAAAAATGCAAAAAGCAGGAATCGCAACACAATTAAGATACCGAGAGAGCACTTTACTCGTCCTCGTTACTCGAAGTAACTAACTCTGGAGAGATTTATAGCGAAATTCGATATGAATCTTCGATATCGCACGAGAAAGAAATCTCGAATCCGAGCAGATTTTCTGAGTGTTTTAGAAAGCCACAACAACAACAAAAAGAAAGAAAAAGTTCGCGGGCTAGTATTTACCTCCTAAATACTTAATTCGATAAAACCTTTAGTGGAACTTTTCGAAAGCGCTCGTCAACTAAACATATTTCAGGTTTTGAATGCGTAAAACAATTCTTTTTTCAAAAAAATTTAAATCTTCACCACGTTGTAAATCAAACTTGTGAATCACGCTTTCAATCCTTTTGTGGTCAACAGGGAGCTGAAAAACTAAGCGGACCGCCAAATGAAGAGAAACTACAATTTATCCTAAAGCCACCACTCCGCCTAAAGCAGGCAACGTGGTTTTATTTAAGTAAGCGAGCCATTCATTCAATAAGCTTACGCAAATGTTGTGCAATTTTGAAATGTATGTACCGCAAGAGTGTACGAAAAAACTAGTAAGTAACAAATTAATTGTACATTTTTTTTCAGAATAATTCTAATCAAATTATAAATACGCTTTTAAATAGCCACGACATCATCGATTCGAAACATGTTTCCATTTCACATGTGCTTTCTGAAGAAATCTGAAGAACTAATTTTCCTAAGTATTTAATAATCGAATTTGTATATTCTGCACCCATTTATTTAAAAGTTAGTAAAGAGTTATTCCAGATTTTCTTAAAAAGCTATCAGAGATAAATCCTAATATTGATGGACAGTAGTGAACGAGAATACATGCATTTGTTTAAAACAGAAACGAAGTATTTGTGAGATTTCTTGCATGACCAAATCTGAATTTCAAAAGTTTTATATTATTATTCAATACGCGTCTGATATAATTTATGTTTCTCAACAAGTGTGATGCAATTTACGTGTGTTAAATGGGTACGTAAAATTGAGTACGAAAACAATGATCTGCATTTTGTTACCAGATATTTTTAATTTAATTTTTCATATGAACATATCTGCAGTCAATACGTCAATTGATTTAATTCCGGAATTTCCCTGATTCTTCAAACATACAAGCAGCAATAAATTAAAAATATAATTATGAAAATAAAATATTCTATAAAGATTTTAATGTCAAGTCTCACAAATAACCAAATTCATATCTTCAAATCTCTGAATTATTTTAATATCGCAGTCTAAAGATTTTTAAAGGGGTAACTCATGTTCGGTTTTAATGACAATCAACATAATCTTAAATTGAACTGAAATTTATTTAATTGTAAAATTGTAACAAATATTTGACATAATAATTAGTATCATAATATGCTAATTAGCTGAACGGAAAATATATTCTCTGGCTGCATAAAATTGCTTGAACGGCCTCCGGACTGACAACACTAGCTAATAGCGCTCTTTGCTCACAATGGAATATTAATTTTTAACAGAAATTTAATCTAATAGAACATGGATTCTACTATGTTGTATTATCAGCTCGGAAACCACATTCATTGTGTTAATCTGACGCAGCGCAAACCGCACGGGAACCTAATCTGTAAACTATGTTCGCTTGGAGATGAGTAAACCTTTTGAGAAAGCTAAACTGTCTGTGGAAACTCAACTTTACTGCCAACATTCAAAATTACCTTAACCTGTTGAAGACGTTTTGCTCTTAACAGTTACGTAACTGGAATCACAAAGCAATTTTAATGAAAATACCAAAAAAAGTTCATTAAGCCCTTCTTGTGGCTGATAACAGAAAATAAAATGTAAATCTGAAACAACGAATTGTTGTAATCAAAATAGTTTTTTTTGTTACTAATTTTGGTTGTCTGAATCAGATCAAACCCAAGAAATTCATTGTGGCAAGATGTAAAGCTTGCGTCTATATACAGCTACATTTCAGTTACTGAATTCAGATCCCTTACGCACAGATCACCTACCTTGGGCATTCGCATACAGGTAACAGTTCAACGCTGCTGAGTTCCGCATGCCAGTTCTGATGGAGAACACCCCGGTGGGACTTGTCCATGAGTCTCTCAGCTCTCTCCCTACAACCAAACTCTCGGAATGACTTTCGGCCAGCCGCATGTATAGAGTGCTCCATGCTGCAAAAGACTACTGGTTTACAAACATCTGTGCTTTACTGGAATTCCTACCCGTGCCCTTCGATACGACAGTCAGCGTCGCTTACCGCTGTCCTGTTTGGGTGGCATGAAAATAGGATAAGAAATATGAGCCTTTTTCCCCTTCTAGTGAAATTTAAACAAATTATAAACACGAATTTGAATTCAAAGTTAAAAGTATGCTAAGTCTACACGACAAGTATAGTCTTATGCAGGTTACATAGCCACTATCTAATTTTAGCCCTCAAATCCTGGTTGCAAATAGCTTAACCACTATCTAATTTTAGTCCTCAACTGGATTTAGCAGGAACAGCATTTCAGTGAGGTAATATTACATCAGCCGAGTTAAATTCCTACTTTTGAGCTCTGCCACACGGACTATATTTGTATAACTCATGTGAGCGAAAATTTTGACATGAGCAAAGAAGGACAGAACACCTGTAAATATATGTCTTAGTGAAATTTATGAATAATTATCACAAGTGTTCTAAATGCAAAATTCTTTTATGCTCGTTTCATGCTCAGAGATCTTTGCCACTGATTTTCGATCCCAAGATTGCAGCTGGAAATGATTGAAAGTTTTTCGATATTTAAAAATTTCAATGCATCACGATATGGCTCGCAGAAATCTGGAGTAGAATATTTTGAAATATATTACGCTCGTAAATTTAATTAATTGAAATTTTAAATATGTTTAAACATAAATTATACTCGTATACAAAATTAAGAGATGGAACATATTTTCCCAAATATCTCAAGAAATACTGGGTAGAAATAAATGACATTACGTATGGAAACAGTTTATTGTACAATAAATTGTACAAAACAACAATAAAAATACCATTCATAAGCATGAATCAAGAGTCTAATGAGGTAGAAACTTAGGATGAAACACGGCAGTTAAAATCTGGTCGGTATGGCGTGGGTTTGCGTTTGTAAGGCCGACAGTATGCAGAACGAGTAGCCATGTCGTTAATAAGAGAGTTGAGGAGTGCCTGGGGAAATCAAACACCTCCACCTTGGATTTACTTTGATCCCGAAGTGAACCGCAATAAGTATATCGAGAAATTGGCCGATAAAGCAAGAAGAAGACTTCGGATCATGAAGTATATCTCGGGTCAAGACTGGGCTTCTGACGCCAATACCGTTAGAATAACCTACATCAGCTTCGTCCGCCTTGTCCTTGAATATGGTTACCGAATCTATCAATTGGCTTCAACTACAAACTTGAGGAAATTGGAAAGAGTACAGCTCAGTGCGGCGAGAATCATCACTGGCCTTAGAAATAGTTGCGCAAACGACATTGTTCGCTATGAGGCGGATATCCAGCCTTTGGAAAAGCGTTTTAAATTGAATTCCTACGAGTATTTTAACAAGCTTCAGAGTTTTGGACCTTGTAATCGGACCTGAGCCTTAATTTTAAGACAGCCCTTATAGTTATGTGTGGAATTCGGATTTTATCAATTTAAATGTTAAAACATCTATACCGTTTGTACGTTTTGTTCCAGCTACTTCTTTTAATCATATTAAGATCCCTGCAGAATTGTCGACTAATACTGTCGAAGGCAACCATCCCCCGAAACTCCTCAGACAAATGGTTCTTGAAATCATTAATGATGTTCCAGCCCAGGCCCTTTTGTTATATACAGACGGACGTAGATCTTATCTGATCTACCTCCGTCTGCATATAGAGCAGGGAGTGGCATTTATTGTGACACCCCTGAAGGAGATATCAGATGCAGCAACAGAAACTCTGATCATTGCTTCGTCTTCAGATCAGAATATATAGCCATCAGCAAAGCACTTGATTATGCTCTCTGTTTAAGTAGTGAAATTATATGGATTCTGACAGACAGGAGAAATTCCATTCAGTACCTTAAAAATTGGCATAAGATCATGGATAAGACCGGTCAGTATAATGTATCTAAACTTTTCGAGGTTGGACAGCGTAAATCAGTATGTATCCAGCGGATACCGTACCATGTTGGGGTGTATGGTAACGAAATAGCTGACGATCTGCAAAGAAAAGGTTGTGATCTTCCTACACCCACTTCCTCTGATTTATGCCTAACTGAAATTCATTCCTATTACAAACATAAAGATGGGACGCGAAGAGTCGGAGTTACAGGGATCAATATAAAAGTATTAAAGCAGATTGATAAACCAAGAAATGTTGTAAAGGAGCCGCTACACTTGCTAAACAAATACATAATTTTCATAGCTTTACAATCGACTGAAATTAGCATTTAACTTTGGCAACTTTAAGAAACCTTTGATTTTAAAGAACAGGAAGCAAGTGAACACAAAGCAAGTGATAGTGAAACATTTATCAAATTTAGTTCTTCAAATTCCAAATCAGGGTTATGTAATTAACATAGGATGACCATTGGTTAAATAGCTTGCAATCTCAGTCGCATACAAAGATCAAACAGCTAAAGTTTTACGTATAATAAAGTGATTATTACCAGATTGTTAATTACCGGTTTTTATGTATACGGTTGTTGTATAAAGTTTCCATTTAATGTTCCATTTGCTTCGCGCCTTTATTTTGTATGTTGTTTAATAAAGCCGTCTTAGCTCTGGATAGCAAACCAGTGGTTTTGATATTAGCATTTTGTTAATGGTCTTTGTCTCTAATTGCAAGCTTGAGAAAATATGTGGTCGAATATTTTTTCTTGTAGTATGACGCCACGAATATTTCCTCGATGGTAGAGAACGTTGTTTTAAATTCAAGGAAGTACGATCTTACAAAGTCTTCGTCTTGAGGTTGTCCACCAGTTACTTTACAATAATTCATTGATAAAATTTCATTAACCCTAAAAACGACTGCATTATTATTTTACCTTTTACATACGTTTGATAGCAATCACAAAATAATAGACAAAAATATAAAACTACAAGAAAATTGTATAAAATTATGAAAAATCCGCTGGATACATACTGATTTACGCTGTCCAACCTCGTAAAGTTAAGTAAAAATTAAAATTTCATTTTATTAATCTTAACTTTTTACTATATTCCTAAACTTTCTTGACCTCATGTGTTTCCCTCTATTTTGCATGACGTAAATTAACTTATGCATTTTTCCTATTTCTGCTCCCTTTATTTAATTCAGATGAGAAGGTAACTGGTTTTGATCCATTACCGTTCCGTAAAACAAAATTATTGGCATAGAATAGCAGCCATTTAATTGGTGATAGTGTACTTAGCAATTTCGGAATTTTTCATGTAATTATTTTGAATTAAATGCCTAAGTCTTACCATTCAGTGCAGTTGTCGGCAAGCCACGCCCATTCATGACAATAGATTTGCTGCTTTAGGCTACGCAACCACCTAACCAGTGCCTGATCACAGCCCTTTCTACCGGTCGCGGACACTTAGCCGACGGGACACTTAACCGACACCAGTTAGCCGACAAGACATTTAGCCGACACAGACACTTAGTCGACACGGACACTTAGCCGACACGGACAGTTAGCCGACAGGGCATTTAGCCGACACGGACAGTTAGCCGACACGGACAGTTAGCCGACAGGACATTTAGCCGACACGGACAGTTAGCCGACAGGACATTTTTCCAAGACAGAGAGTTACCCGTCAGAACATTTAGCTACGGAACATTTAACTGTCAAGACATTTAGTCAACAGGACACTAAGCCGACAGTGACGTTTTAGCTCACACGTACGAACTAATTATTTAATCTTACTATGAATTACGAAATTTCTCGACTTATCCGTAAATTCAATATTTAAGTAATATTTTCACTATCAGTAAAATTCATTTTTCGATTCTTAAAGATCTCATATGTGGTTATAATTATTGTGTTAATTTAGCATTGTGTGATATTTATCGTTTTGTTTGGTGTATATTGGCCAAATTAAAAAAGCGCTGAAATTTCTCGTCAAGGAATATGAATTAAATTTCGAAAGGAAAAAAGAATTTTTTTTACCTAAATACGGCGGTCACTTAATTACATTTTAATATGGGATCTTCAAAAATTATCCGTAAAGAATTTCCATGGGTGCCTGCGTTTCTGATATCTTCGCGACTTTCTTAGGAGCAATCCAGGGTCCTACAGTAGTTGTCTGTATGGATTTCGGTTTAGCTCTGTTGTTCTTTTCTGCCATAAAATTCTTTAATATAATATCACGTTCTTCATCCGTCTTTGCCACACTTAGAGGTCTTGACACAATTTGATCTGCATCTTGACATATGCATCATCAGTTTCCATGGTTTTTTCTTGACTGGCGTTATCCCTTCCATTATTTTTTGGCTCATTTTCCTTAGTTTTTGGCTTTTTCTCCGATTCTTCCGTAGTTCTTTTTCCTTTTCTTTTTGTCCGCGTGTCTTTCAGGTACTCCTCTCGTCTGATAGCATTAGGTATGATTTGAATCGTGCTAAGGCGTGACCTTCATGAATTTAGTTCTCCCAGTTGGCCGTAGTTAAGGTCGTGCGGAAAGCCTTTTGAGTATGATTTACCGAAATTGGATGGCACATATTTTAGTACACTGTAAAAATATACGTAGAATTTCTCGTTTCCTAACTAATTTGTATATAATATTATGTACTCTATTTTGAAAGTCGCGATGTATAATTTCTCAAATTAATAAGATGTATTCTAAATTTTCCTTTCATTTTTCCTATTTTTTTATTTTTTCATTATTTCTCTCGTTTTTGGTTTAGCTGCATGCTAATGGAAAAATTGTTGGTGTTCGTTTTCCTGAATATCTAAGAGCATTTTTGTGGTGACCTCTTTCCTTGATTCCCTAAGCACGTGCATATATTGTTTGATGGTTAACCCAGCCTCATGTGCATCTAATGTATATTCAGACTTAAATGTAACAATTCATTCATTCATTCATTATTCCTATCGCCCGAGATACTGCATTTAAGATGCAACGTGTCTGGTTCAATGATACTTAGGTTAAAGTGCAAAATCGTCCACTTATTTGTTTGGCGCTTTTTACAAGAGTAAGAAAAACTGGATTTTTGTCAAATTTCTATGTCTTTTTAAGTGAAAATTGGTCGATCTGTACATGGATAAAGTCAAGAAAGTGCGCAACGCCTAAGTTTGTGCAATTCTCATGTTTTTTTAAGTGAAAATAGGTCGATGTGCACATGGATACAGAGTACGTGCAATTCTTAAAAACGCTCCAAGCAGTGGGCGATTCTGCACTTTCTTCGATACTTAAGCCCAAAAGGGCGCATGACGGTGATCGGTCTGGATTGGGTAGTGAGAGGAGTCAGAAGGAAAGAGGGGGGTGACTACAGGCTAAGAACTCTACGAACAAAAACCAAAGAGTAACAATTTAACCACGCTTAACACATTTTATAAAGTATTTGTTTATAAGAACAATAAACGCTGGCTCCAATTTAACATTCAAATCACATATGTTATTTATATAATTTGCCAATCACAATCACAATTTGCCAATGCCAATCACATATGTTATTTATATAATTTTTTTAACTCCACCAAATAGTGATGTCATTTCTTTTCCAATACTTTCGTTGTTCGTTTCTCAATCTATGGTCCTCGGACTACAGATGGTCCTTTTAGATTCCCCAAAAAGATTTTCTAAAGTAAATTTCACTAACGTTGTATACCACTGTATAGCTGAAAATCTGAGATTCTGGAAACTACACATGGCAGTTAATTAATTTTTAATTACTCTTTAATATACTGAACTGGCAAAAAGCTCGATGGCAAATTTAGAGCTTCAAACAGAGCAACTTTCACTCATGAAGGTCATTACGTTTTCTTCCTATACAAGATTTTAGGAAAAATAATAACAGTTACTTTAACAACCGATTTAATACTCTAGCATTAGCAACAAAAGTGGTATTCTAAGCACTGTGGCACGTATTCTTTCGCACGCATTCTTTCATATAAGCCGCAAGTTTTTTCACAAAAAAGCAGATTAAAATCAGGGGGCGTCTAATACACGCAAATGATTAGAACTAAGTAAACGGAGCAACGTTTGAAAAAAAATGAGGCCTACTTTAATATTTGGGAAACTAATACAGTATTTAGTCGTTCTCAACTTTTTTTTGGGCTAGATAAAAAATTGTTAATTGTAACACAATTTTTAAATTATTGTTTCGTAATAGTAACAAAAGAGGGCGCTAAATTGGCGCCAATCTAATTCAATAGCCAATCACATTCCTTCTTTATATAAGCTTGAGAACACCGCCCAACAGAGATTTCATTTCTTTTTCAGTACTCTTGTTGAAAGGATATCCCGTTACACAACGATGTCCTGTGATTCGGACAACCAGAACTGTATTGTTAAAATCGCGGATGCTATCAATTCTACGAAATGGAAACCCAAAATTAATATTAATTGATTTTTCTTTATAAAAGATAAAAATCGTGGTGATTTGTACTATTGGACTTGTGACCGAAAGAACTGGAAAGAATCAAGATGCACTGGAAGAGCGATAACGGTTTTGTTAAATGGTGAACATGTTGTCAGAAAATTTGATCCGTGTACACATAATCATGCAGCTGTGGCAAGTGCAGCCTTCATTGCTAAGGCTCAAAATGAAATGAAAGAAATTGCGAAGCGATGTAATGACACACCTGCTCAGATTATCAGTAACGTTAAGTCATCAATAACTGAAGACATACAACCATGTTTGACTAGTGATGAAGTACTCAGAAAACAAATTAATAGAGCAAAGCATAAAGATACTCCAGCGCCCACCAGCGGCCGAACGGTAAAGACGCTGAACACTGGTAGTTCGGTACGAGGTTCGAATCCCGCGAACGGGCTGGCTGCATGGGCGTTTTCGTGGTTTTCCCCATGTGTAACGTGTATACGAGCCAGTTTCCCTTAAAAAGTTCTCCACGAAGGCATCACTCCCTTTAGGCAGATAGCCCTCGTGTGCTTTGTCATAACTGAATAACCTAACCTAACCTATAAAGATACTCCAAATGAGCCTGACAGATTAGAAAATTTCACTTTACCTCTTGAATATACACTGACTTTGAGTGGACAGCCTTTTTGTAAAGATATTGCAGATGGTGCTGAACGAATATTACTATTCACTTCCGAGAACAATTTAAAGCATTTGCATTTGGCAAAGTTTTGGATAATGGATGGAACATTCAAAACTGTACCAACTGTCTTTAGACAACTCTATACCATCCATGTCTATACATTAGTAGGCGGTGCTTCAAATGTTCGCATATTACCTCTAGTTTATGCATTAATGAGTTCTAAAACTGAAGAACTTTACAAGAGGCTTTTTCAAGATTTGGTTGACTGGGCGGATGAACTCGGTTTCGAATTAAAGCCTAAATTTATTTTAACAGATTTTGAAAAGGCGTCAATGAATGCTGTAAACATAATTATTCCAAATGTGCAAAGCAAAGGGTGCCACTTCCATTTGTCACAAGCAGTTTATAGACAAATTCAAAATCATGGACTGACAACAGTTTATGGTACTGATGAAAGTTTCAGTATTTTAATTAGACATATACCAGCCTTGGCGTTTCTAAGCCCTTTAGAAATTCCTAATTGGGTTTATTTAATAAAAAATTTTGAGCCAGAAGGATGCTGAGCCAATCGTAACTTGGTTTGAAGAAAACTTTGTGCATGGAAAAATACGGAGGAGCAATCAAAGAAATGCGCGAACTCAGAGATGGCCGCCGTTGTTTCCACCTGAAATCTGGTCTGTCTTTGAGAATGTGGAATTTTCTTTCCCTAGAACTCAAAATAACGTGGAGGCATGGCACCGACGATGGGAATCATTGATTGGCCGCACTCACGTTGGAATTTTTACAATAATTAAAGAAATTCAGAAAGAACAATACCGTGTTGAAAGTGAAATAGAAAAGGCTATCAGAGGAGAACCAGCTAAAAAGAAAAGAAAAGCAGACGAAAGTAGAGAAACGAGAATACAGAATGTCATTTCCAATAGACAGCAGCGACCTGTGCTAGAATCTTTGCGTGGAATTGCGCATAATATTTCCTTTTAAAATATTAAATTATTTTATTATTTATGTATCATACAATGTAATATATTTCTTTTTAAACTGTTTTATAATGTTTATACTGTACTAAGTTACTTACTACTTCAGTTATTTCAGTTAGTTACTACTTGAGTCAAGAATATTAGTGAATTTTACTTCGCTATTCAGGTTTGGGACATTTTCGAGCAACGCATTTACAAAGGTTTAGCCTAAAAAAGCAATTTTTATCGTAAGAGAAGGTTCTATATTAAGTAAAACGGTCACTCTATTTCTCTTATTCCGAATAGCGTCAGAGTGGTAAAGTCACAGAGCACTGGTAGTTCGGTCCAAATTTTGAATCCCGCGAACGGACTGTCTGCATAAGTGTTTTCTTAGTTTTCCCCATATGTAAAGTGTATACGAGCCAGTTTTCTTTAGAAAGTTTGGCTCTAGTGTAGAATTGGGTGCCCCTTGTTTTTTGGGGAAAAATTTTGTTCAGTTTTGGCGATGAAACCCCATTTCTGTTTACCATGAGAGTTTTAACATGGTTTTAGCTTCTTGATTTATTTAATTGAAAATAAATCGATGTGCACATGGATAAAGTCAAAATGTGCAATGACTAGTTTGTGCAATTCTCTGATTTTTTTTATGTGAAAATAGGTCAATGTGTACATGGACACAGAGTTTGTGAAATTCTTTGAATTCTTGTTTTGGTTTTGTGTAGCGGCAGTCTTGAAATTTTGTCTTATTGGCGCCGATCTTGGTATCAAAACAGAATGGCCAAAAAACGAGGGGCACCCAATTGTAAACTTTTACCGAAAGTTTTACGAAGGCATCCCTCCCCTTAGGCAGATAGCCCTCTGGCTCTGCCGTAAGTACATAAATCAAACCTACTTCTGTTAGGTGGCCGCAGTACCATTTAGCTAAACGAAAAACGAGAAAGAGAAGGAATGAAAGAGAAAATAAAATAAAATTAATGAAAAATGAAATGAAAATTTATGCATTTTTAACAGATAGAGGAAAGTTATTTTTGATAAGAAAAACATTAATATAACATATTATAATGAAAATTACACGTCGCGACTTTCAAAACAGAGTACATAGTATTATCTACTTAGATGACTGATCTAGTTGAATCTAGCATCAATAAATGGCACCACATTACGATGACTTTTCACAGTCCTGCTTTGCTCCGCCTTCTTGGTGCTATGCTTTGCTCCGCCTTCTTGGTGCTATGCTTTGCTCCGCCTTCTTGGTGCTATGCTTTGCTCCGCTTTCTTTGCTAGCATAGAAAAAGTTATGCTCAGTAATTTCACAGCTATACACAGGGATAGGTGATTCATGGGTACCTGCATCTGCGACTGCGTCGCTTCATAGGACAGGGAGAGAAAATTTCATTAGTGGGAGGAGCTAAACGACTTTGTAAGGAGAAGAATGTAATATTATGTGATGAGTAAAATAGTAATGAAACGTAAAGATATTAGAAATTTGAAAGCATTTTGGAGGAGCGAGAATGGAAAATTAATATCATTAAGTAAACAAGAAATGATTAATGATAGGAAATTAATGATGTGATTAATGATGTGAAAAATTAATGTTGTGAAAGTGTTCAAAGAAACCCAATTGATTACTTTACGAACAATTTCTGCAGATACCATATTAAAATGCAACTAAGTGACCGTCGTGACGTAAGTGAAAAATTATTTCTTCCTTTCGAAAATTAAATCATATTCCCTGACGAGAAATTTCAACACTTTTTCAATTTGGAACAATTTCTGCAGATACCATATTAAAATGCAACTAAGTGACCGTCGTGACGTAAGTGAAAAATTATTTCTTCCTTTCGAAAATTAAATCATATTCCCTGACGAGAAATTTCAACACTTTTTCAATTTGGCTACGTGCCAGCTAAACGTTACTGTCGGCTTAGTGTCCTGTTGACTAAATGGCTTGATAGTTCAGTGTCTCGTACCTAAATGTCCTGTCGGCTAACTGTCCGTGTCGGCTAAATGTCCTGTCGGCTAACTGTCCGAGTCGGCTAAATGTCTTTGTCCGTGTCGGCTAAATGACCTGCCGGCTAAGTGTCCGTGTCGGCTAAGTGTCCGTGTCGGCTAATTGTCGGCTAACTGGTGTCGGTTAAGTGTCCCGTCGGCTAAGTGGTTGTCGGCTAAATATCACGGACCCCCTTTCTACTACTCCGTCCAGTCTTGGCATTTTCTTGCAGGACGCAATGGGCTTCAAAAATTTTCCCGCCTCTGCTTATATGAAGAATACTATTTATGGATTTCCTTAGTTGTCGGCCCAATTCGGGATTCACTCAGAAATCTGGATACAGCAGGGACAGTAATTCCATGCTGCATGGAGTAATAATGCTGCAGAATAGTAATAATAGTGTCAAAGTATCAAAGACTGCGAAATGTAATGAAGCTGTCTACTGTTACTACCTCAAGCTGGATTAAATTTTCATAAATCCTCACACAATAAATTAAGTTTTATCATATCAACTCTCAACTCTTAAGTTCAATGAAATGAAAAATCCTCCCTGGTGTTTTGTTAAAATCAAAATATTAATATTCATGTAAAATGCATTATCGACACAAAATCATGACCATGCTATCTCTCACTAAACTAATTAATCAGCTTTGCTTCCTGTAAACACATAAATTTCAATACAACCTTAGAGATAGCCACAAACACTTAAAAGTAAAACACAGAACAGTTCAAAACACCAGATAGAAATAAATCTAACACACTAAGAAGTCAAAACACCAGTTAAGTTAAATTAATAAATCTGATCGTATAGTCATAAATAACATTAAATTTCTCCTACGCCCGCAATAAACTACCCAGGTTCGAATAAAAGTTTAACCATGTTTTCCGAAAGGATCACATGGGTGACCTACAGTAGACCACAAGATAAAACACAAAAAAAATTCAATAGTAAATCAAATAAAAACATTTGTTTAATATTCCAAAAGATTATCCATTCAGAATAGCTGGCCAGAGTACCCCTACAAACATTTACTAAAAATTACTCACAATTCTTCATGCGACAATCTAAACCATGATCAATATTGTATTCAAAATTATTAGTTATGTATCTTACAATAATTTCGTAATTATCGCTGAACCATACTTAAGTAGTCTGAAACATTTTTTATTTCTTTAAATAATTCCAAATCTTACCAAAATCTTAATGAAACAATTTACAATTTCTATTAATTTTAGAATGTTACTCAAGCATTTAAACTCACACTACATATACAAATATTTTAAATCAATTTTCGTAAAGTGAAAGATGAAGTTTCTTCCTAATAATCGATTTCACAAAATCCTAAATCAGTTAGGGGCAATAAGTTTGAGGACACATATAGAATTAAATACAAAATCAAAAAAATAATCAACTCACGGTGGAGAAAAATAGAAACAATTTACAATTTCTATTAATTTTAGAATGTTACTCAAGCATTTAAACTCACACTACATATACAAATATTTTAAATCAATTTTCGTAAAGTGAAAGATGAAGTTTCTTCCTAATAATCGATTTCACAAAATCCTAAATCAGTTAGGGGCAATAAGTTTGAGGATACATATAGAATTAAATACAAAATGAAAAAATAATCAACTCACGGTCGAGAAAAATTCCTGTCCAGATTTCGTCTCCCTAATTGCCTACGAAACGCAAGTAAAAGAAGTTCAAAAATATTTCTTCATCAGTGCGGCACCAAATTGTTAATTCTTCTGTTGTAGAAAAACTTCCTCATGGATGCAGTCCTTCTGCATGGAAGGAGGTCCAACTTAACATGAATGTCCACCAACATTTCGATGATGTTCGCAACAAAGAAAAGTGGAAGCCGCAGTAATCTGTAAGTGAAAGCCGACCGACTTCTGAATGATGTTCTTACTGAAGATAAGTGCGAGTCGCAGCAATCTGTAGGTGAATGATGTTTTTCTCCTATATGGAACTACAGCGCCGCCTTAAATCACATTTTTCATCACGGTAAAAACCATCAGTGAGAATAGGACATAGCCGGAGACCCTCAGAAAGGACTCGCCGACGGCGATACGATGGGATCCCTCATCGTTCTCGAGCCAATTCTAGCACGAACAACCCCGAGAAAGGGCAACCGGTCTCTCTCTCTCCCCTCAAAAAGGACTCGTAAAAATCTGACAAAATCTTGAAAAGTCTCCTCTCGCCACGGGAGTGACCAAATTTAAAACCTCGCGAAGCTCAAAAAGTGTACCGCCTCTAAAATTACTATTGGTTAAAAAAATCCATAAAATTAAAACTCACCAATACTACACAAAACAGGAACCCTCTCTCACCACTAGAAACAAACCAATAAATACCCAACAAAATTCTAAGAAAATCAGTCCTATCTTTTACAGTGACAAGCCCCTAGTTTTCAAGCACAAAAACAAAGTAGTAAATCTGTTAACGTTGCGACTCTTCAGACTATTAACAAATATCAAGTCTTTCTCTATCACTCACCTCGTTCGGCTTTCTGCACATTTAATTATAATTACCGCTGCTTAGGTAGAGACTTTAATTTGTAAATACTGTACATATCTTCTTTTATTTTTTACTCTAGTGAGCATCTGCTCCATTTAAGATTATCATAAAAAATTTATTATTAATTTAATGTAAGCTATTTTTTGTATACATATTGTTAGAAACCTACTAATGATATTCGATGACGGGTAGGACCTTCGGCCCAGGCACCCTGGTGCGAGCACCATGCGATCATGCGACTCTTCAGACAGATCCTAAATTTTTGCACTCCCATAATTCTATCAAGAATCGGCGCCACTACGCGGATCGCCTTTGAACGAGATAAACACATGTTCGCCCCCGCAAGAAAAGGGAACGAAAAAATGCAGCTGGTCGCCGAGCCTGGACCCCAAAATTCTCCTCCCGTGAGAACGCAAAACAGGATATCGCTGTACGAGCTTTTCTACTAACTTAAAGAAATTTTACCCAAATCAAAAGAAATAATTTAGCAACAGTATAATTTAAGAATTACATCACAAAGAAGAACATTAAAATTTTACTATTCACTGTAAAATAATAAAATTAATAAGCACTGTAAAATAATACTTAAAAAATCTACACAACACTACCTTGTTTAAGTGCTGAGTTATTACAGAGGCTGTTCGCAGATTTTTTAGACGATTTTGGTAACGATAATAAAAAATCGTTTGCTTCAAAAGAAGTAATTGCAATTGTACAATATTTTTAAAAGTCAAAATTATCGTCTGCGGCTTGAAAGTTTTGTCTTTATTCAAAAGGGCTAATTTAACAAAGCAGTGTTTCGAAGCCTACATTGACGCTCTTTCCGAAGAGAAATATGCATACTCCGTTATCCAAAAACGATGTGAGAGTCATGGTTTTGTGATATTTAAAGCATCGATAGGTAATATTATCAACAAGAAAAGAAAAAAAACGTCAAATTGGAGCTTCAAGTGGGACAAAAATTTCAAACAAGTATCCAAGGAAAAAAAGTCATCTTCGACTATTGCAAAGGTACGTTGTTTAATGTTAAAAGAAAATCCCCTTAGTCAAAGGATAGTTGCAAAATCATTAAAATGCTCGGTGTCCACTGTACACAAAATGATATACGTTGATTTAAATCTTATGAAAGCGAAAAAACGCAATGTGCTTCGTCTTCTTCCAAAGCATATCGCTCAACGCAGGACAAGCTGCAGACTTCTATACGAGAAACACTTATCCAAAGAAAAATGGAAAATTGTCACAATAGATGAAGCATGGGTGTATTTAAACGATTGTATCAAAAGAAAGACTCATTTATTATCATGAAAGGGGAGAAAAAATTTAAGTACATGGTTCAAAGAATCGAAAGAAAGTTTTTCTAAGGGATTCATGATTGTTGCTGGTTTTCCTTATAATGGGAAGTTAAAAATAAAGAGTGCAAAAAAATGTCAACATTAACTCCAAATACTATCAGGAACATATTTTATCGCCAATTTTTTTGAATGAAGTACCGTCGCTTTAACCACAGTGCCATCCATCTGTGAGACTCCATCAGGGCAAAGCTAGCAATCACACATCAAAATCAACTGTAAATTTCCTAAAAAAATGGAACAAAAAACTGGTATCAAGGCCATACCCTTCACTGATATCCCTACTAAATCTCCCCATGTGTCACCTATGGATTTTTGTGTTTCGGACTTTTAAAAACTGCATTATCCAAACGTTGTCCCAAAACCCTAACAGGACTCTGGAAAGCTGTTTGGGAGGAATGGGATAGAATACCTTTTCTGACACTTCAAAAGGCATTATTATCCCGGAAATTGCGGTGTCGAAAGATAGTTTAGAATAAGGGATGTCAAATAGAACATTTAAAACACAAGAATTTTATGTAATTTAGTTTTGTGAATACAATATACATCGTCTAAAAAATGTGCGAACAGCCCCTGTATTTTCGATGAAAGGTGAATCTTAATGGTTTGAAGACTGCATAAACTGAGAATACACTTCCTTGTGGATAATGCTTGAGGTGTCTACTGAAAGATAAAAGCTTAACACAGTTTTCTGTCGCAGCTATTATATTTTTCATGAGTGTTGTTTAGTTTTTTACAAAAAAATGCTTTTGGTTTCCAGCATGATTTTCGTATTGTTGCAAAATTCAGGCAAGTACGGTACCTGAATTATCTGCAAATAACGCCAGAGGTAGTCACGATGGGGTAAAAGATAAACACAGCTGTATTCACAAGGTCATTCTTGCATTTTTCAAGCTGCTTTTCAGGTACTTGGTTCATTCAGTTTTACATTTGTTCCTTCTTTTAGCTCCCTTAGGATGTTCAGGTAAGAATGCTATGTTCTTCGCTGCATCGTATAGCTGACGACAATAAAATTAATGTATTCCAAGTAAAGTTCAAAAATTGTTTCTTGTCCTTTTCAGTTGGTAATAGTTTCAACTTTTTCTGACAAAGGACAAGGGTTCTGAGGTGTAATTAGGTATCCTGAAAACTTGATTTGTTGATCAGCGAACACATATTTTGAAATATTTATTCTTAAAGTATTTAATATTTCCAAAGCGAATTTAAGGTGATTTTAGTGTTCTTTATCAGTACTGGATGCAATAAGTACATTTTCTATATTATAAAAATATCGAGTTCCATTCATCTAAGAACTTTGTAAATAAATCGTTGGAACTTTACGGGAGCCTTTTTTAGACCGAAATTCGTTACATTAAATTCGTAGAAACCGATCAGAGTGATGACGGCTGTTTTACATTTGCCTTTTTCTACAATTGAAGTTCGAAAATAACCTTTGAATAAACTAGTTATAAAGAAAACATTTGTGCCTTTACGATGAAAATCTTCATTTCGGGGCATTGAGTACCGACCATGTATTGTCTACGGATTAATTCGACGGAAGCCCTCGCAAAGCCGATATAAACAACCTTTTTTGGTAACAAGATACAAAGGACCTAACCACTGGGAGTTCGATGGATAAGTTATTCTATTGTAAAGCAAAAATTTAAAATCTTTAGCTGTTGCTTATCGTTTTCGGCCGAAAGTTTGCGCGTTGTAGTAAATGTGTTGACAAGCAGGCATAATAAAATGTGTAACACCCTATAAAATTTGTGTAGAAAAGATATAAGGTTTAGAAATTTCGGATTATTTGGAAGGTACGTCGAAATCATTTTATGGATACTATATTTAATAAGGAAACGCAGTTATCACTTCAAATGGGTCGAGAACAGAAATTGAGATTGCAAATCGAAAGTGATAGAAACAAAATTTGCCATTTCGATCATGAAAGCTTACGTGATCGGCTTCGAGATCATAAACGGTGACACTGAATCATTGCACCTTGATCGATCTGTTCTTTGATCAATTTTTTTGTTCAAGAGAGGTGACGTTTTGCAAAAAAGCATTTAAGAAAGTGGAAAGTGCATTAGAGCTAAAAAGTTCTGGCTTAAGATTCTTACACACTAATTTTACCTGCGACCCAAGCCAACTTGGTTACATCTTCATCGCTAACTAAGAATATATATAATTGCGTCAGGCAGCTTTTGAATACACAATGTTTTGATTAAATTTTCAGATACATGAGTGGTAGCAATTGATCTTAATGTCTAAAAAGTTGGTTGGTTTCATGATGTTAAGGTCAATACCATTAATCAAGTGCTTAACGCTTTAAGAAACATATTTTGACTTTGTTTAAGTAAATGTAATAATCTTGTTATAAGTCTAAAATATTTGAAATTTTATTTGAAATCTAACGTTTCCAGACACCGCGGGAATTCGGATGAATTACGCTCATTATGTGTTTCAAGATGCTATGAAAGTATCGTACAGAAGCGTGTGTGGAGCTTTCAAAAAGAGGTAAAGTCACTTTTCTGCACAAGCGAATTAACAGTATCGTATATTTATACCTACTGACAGAGAGGCTTCCTGAAAGGTATATGACATCCTTTGTCACGACCCGTCTCCCATGTGCAATAATTTCAGAACGGTAATTCTGTAGTAGCGTCCGAGAACAGGAATGGCTGTGAACGGATCCTTACGGAACACACGTTATGGGCATGCTCAGTGAAATGCGTTTTACTTTCATTACGTCGCAAAGATCATAGGGCTATTGCATTTGGTTATTATACGCCATTTGGCGTAGATTTTATTAATTCACGGGATATTCGATGGTCAAAATAGTTCCTTTTCTAGAAATTTTATATATAAATAGAATAGAAATTTTATATATAAAATTTTATATATAAATAGTATTTTACACATATAGCTATAAGAAAATTGCTTTAAATATTGAAAATGAAAGGTCTGCTTATTAGACTGCATTCAATGTGAACAATGAAAACTGACCAATTAAATACTCAAATCCTTTCCGTAATAATCACATTCAGTTTCTGAGCTATCACCGGTCAGAAAAGACGTTTTTCGAATATTACGATAGGATTTGTGACAATAAGGCATTCGTAAATTTTCTTGCACTGAAATGAAAATGGAATTAACAACAAACTTCATAGCTCTTAGAGAAAAGATTTCACTAGAATGCATAAAATTTTAAAGGGTTTCTATTAGGAATTTCTGAAATTCATGTGATAAATTTAGAAACTGAAAACTTTCAGTTTAACTTGAAAATATATGGAATGAAACAAAAATTCCTATGCCATAAAAATCAATACTTTGGAAGCCAGTTTCCTTGAGGAAAATCCTTTGTGGAGGCATCACTTTCCTTAGGCAGATGGCCCATATGAAGTTAACCTAAATTAAAAGTAATCATGTATTGCAGTTTGACTTAAAGGAACTACAGTAGACTTATCGTCACTTGTTGGCGACGCATACGCAGTTCATTCAAAAAACTTTCTCATAAGGAGCCATTCACAGCCATTCCTGTTTTGAGACGCTAGTTAATTCTGTGATTCATGTCGTTAGGTTTTTTTTTCTCGCATCTTGCAACAACATTAATATTCGAAAGTGCAAGACTTCGAGTGTTTTCAAAATTATGGAATCCGGGCATAAAAAAGATATTACACAAATTTCTGAAAACGGATAAACGATGATGATGTAATGGGAAAAATTATGACAAGTGATTTAAGTTTCTTATATTCTATTTTCATATGCGTCTCTTTAATACATATGTATGTCTATGTTACGCAATAATAACTGGCAGCACCTTTCCCAACTTTTCAGGTACGGTGGGATTTTATAATAATCAAAATATGCGTCTTTTTTTTACTGAAAGCTTTTTAAAAATCCTATGTGCTTTTGTAGGCTGTTGATTTTCAAGTTGGTGACAAATAAAGTGATTGTTTTTGTTGTAAGGTTTACCTTATTGTCACAGTTATTTTAGGTTTTGTATCTTTCCTATCTTATTCTAATTTCAGCTTACAATATCCTGCCAGAATGTAATTTCAGAAATGCAGATAGTGCAAATGAGAATGAGTACCATTTAAGTCTTGACTTAACCGACTTCAGGAGAGAGAGTCTGATTCCTGACTAGTTTACCTTCTGGCTACGTCTCTCTTAGCTGTTATTACGCTCGGCCATATCTTAGGCCCTTGCTAGGCTTTGCCGATTTAATTAATACTTAGGGGCCAACTAGTTAGATTTTGATAGCTTCAGCTATATCCTTTAAGAGCTTTAGTTAAGCTAATTTTAGTTCAATTATTAGCATTAAGTTCAAGCTCGAGCGGCGGCTTTATGTAAAGTTCCAAGTCAGAACTGATTGTAAATATACTGAGTAATAAAGGGCTTTAAACCCTCCTTAAGTCTCACGTGTTCTGTTCACACTTAAGGCATTATTCGCCTGTTAAGTGTTTGTGGGGTTTGAAGTTAAACAAGATTTAAAGAGGAAACCTCACATTCTAATTTTAAAGTGGATATTTTTGCCATTCATTTGACTTTTCTAATGTGAATTCTGTTCTTTACAAGCTCAACTCGCTGAATTTTCCTGTATCTGGAATTCGGAATATTCCGAGCTTTTCCTTTGTTTATATGGAATTTTATTCCTTATAAATTTTGAATGCATTTATTTATTTATGAGTGATTCCCCATTACATATAAAAATATTCATAACATGCACCTCAGTATTCTAGAGTTAATAATTCCATCCTTTCTTGCGTTAAAGGCCCGAAGGCCCAGAGTTAACCTTCTCAAGAAGCTTTCTCCAAGCCAATCCCCTCCCAGCTAGCGTTTTCCAGTTTTTGGTTTTTAAGACCAGTAGGCCATTTTCTAGGCAGTCTAACTATCTTGGATTGGTCTGCCGTTTTTTCATGTGCCCGTTGGTCTGGTGTTGAAGACTTTTTTTGCATGGTCTTCATCCATTCTGATAACATGGCCTGCCCATTTTATTGTGTGGTTCTTAATGAAATTAATGATGTCACGTTCATTATATGAGTAATATAGCTTGAAATTTGGTCTTCCAAGCCACGCACCATCTTTTTTATATTCCTACAAAAATACTTCTCAAAACCTTCCTTTCAAAAATGCCCAACATATCTTTATTCGTGCACATCATTGTCCAAGTTTCACAAGCATATGTCGAAATTGGTCTTATAAGGCATTTATGTAGTGAAACATTTGTTTTTCTTTGAAATACACTTGATTTCGTATCTTTTCATATTGTTCCCGTTGCTAATTTCAGTGCCTAAATGTGTGAAGCTGTAAAAAGTTTCAAATTTGTATTCTCCAATTTCTAAGTGGGTGTCCTTGATGTCTGTTTCACGGCATGGCATATGTTTTGTTTTCATTAATTCTCAAGCCCACCCTGCTAGCCTCCTTCTCTAGAGATATAAAAGCCCATTTTAGTGCTGCTGGTGTTCCAGCAATAATGATAATGCCTTTACAAAAGTTCTGTAACTGTACCAGTGTATTAAAGATATTTCTTCTGGTATTGATGTTTGAATCTCTTATTAACTTTTCTAGTATCAGGTTGAAGCGAAGGCATCCCAGCGCATCACCCTGTCGAAGGCCGTTCTTAATTTCAATTGGCTTTCATAGTTCATTCTGTACTTTCAACAAGAGTTAGTAATTGATGCAACAAAAAATTAGGAAGTTTTTTGAAAGACCAGTAGAAAATATTAGTTATATGCAATGAATAAAATTATTAGCATTTTTAAAAATCTTCCCGCATCTCTGAAGAAAATTTTAATTTTACCCATTATCTCTCTAATACTTAGAATATTTTTCTCTCTTATCCCAGGAAACTTTACTATTAAATTTAATTGTGAAGACCTTTTTGTAAAAGGAGGGTTTTCCTCCCTAAAAAACAATTTCAAAACTAGTGATGGAATTGTAGGATGTCTTAACAATTAAATCTATTGGATATGAAGGTGCAGAAATTTAAAAACAATGCCTGTTAAAATTGCAGTTTGAGACCATCGGCATAGATATTCAAAAGCCTGAATCTGTAAATAATTATTTAAAAAATGTAGGCTTGAATATTTCAATTTTTTTTGGAATACAGTAATACCATGCTGTATGCCATTAATCCGTTTCAGATCCTTGCACAAGCAGATCCTGTCCATTTCAGATCCAAAGATACATTTTTAATAAGAAGAAAAAAGTAAAATATTTAATTGGTTCTCAAAAAATGTTTTGGTAGTATTGTAACACTTTTTAATACTAAAATACGAATGCATATTGTACATAAATGAAGCACAGCACATGAGAATGCACATAAATGTTTTTCACTATCAAGATCATAAGCAATTTTTCAACGTACCTTAAAGGTTTCCAGTCTTTGTTTGAAACTTTTTTTACAGCTTTCAGAATGTTAGCGTATTCAAAATCGAACGTAGCGAACTACTGGATATAAATAACTAAATATTAGCTCCCCTGAAATACGCTACAGCGGTGTTCGACTACATATTTAACATAAATAATTTGATGTGGATACATTTTTGTGGATACATTACACACATTTTTGTGGCACTTCATTTAAACTTATTTCCTTGAATTTCATTAGAGATACATTTTTCATTCAATCAATTCAGTTCTCATTTCGCGGCGAAGCAAAAAACACATCAAATCTCGAAACCTCTTCATTTAAAAATTGTAAAATACAGAAAACCTTAAAACACCAACTACAGTTAAAATAAAGAGAAATAATTTTTGCAATTAAAATTAGAGCTTGTAGGTTAAAACAAACAACTGGCCTAACGGGTAAGAAGACAAAATGTTCGGTGCACATACATTTCAAATTTGTCCCACTGGACAAAAATACATTAAAATCTAACTGATACGATACTACCAAGAGCTTCACATGGAAAAACATATCCGCCATCTTAGGCTTAAAGACTCTTGAAGTTTTCAATTGCTAATAATTCTAAAACTATTGCATGCAAATTAGCTATCGTCATTAAGCAGAGCCTAAGAACAACATAATGCAATCACTTTTAACTCAAAAATTGCACAATTTACCAAGATATAAGAATAAAACCCTCCGCTTACAAAGCCGGGTGATAGGGTGGGAATACATGTAAGGTAATAAATAAGTAAGTTAAAAATTAATTCCCTCTTCCTATTCCAGAAATTGTAGCAAATTTTCTTGCTGCGTCATTTCTATATCAATCCATTTCGCAATATTTGTGTAACGCTGATAATGTAGCTAACTCGGAAACTGAACTAGAAATTTTGAGAACTGAAATTTTTTAACCTAAATCAAAACCTTATCTTGGTGTACCTCCATATTGGATAATTGAGTACTTTGGCTCCAGCTCTCCTCTCATATAAAACGGCTAGTTCACTCACTTAGCCTCCGCTAGCTATTGTCTATTGTTCTAAAAATACAATCTAAATAAAATTGTGGGGTGCATAGGGCACCAACAATCATGATGTGAAATAAAAAAAATATTTTTCCGCAGAACTGATTATCCAGGAATAAAATTACGCGTGGAATTTATAGCTACGTCTGTCTTCGAGTGTCATCTTTCTAAAAGCAAATTGAACCTATTACAGCTTTCTCCAAGTCATCTTATTACACAACACACACGCATATATAAATATATATATGTAATATTTCAGTTATTCCAACACATCGTGGGTGGATGGTGAGGCTATTCCATTACACGTTTTGGCAGATGTTTGACGAAGCTGGGATGATTGAACCACGGAGAAAAAATACGACTCAGGACTTTCACTTTTAACAGCATATCTTTATTTTAATTTAGAGCAGATGATTTTTCCAGATGAAATTACTAAAATAACTTATTCAGTGATTGAACTACTAGAATCGATGACTTTAATACGTCATAACGTTCGAACAAAGAATGAGGAGCATAGCGGAGGCGTTAGCAGGACGAAGGCGAAAAGGCATCTGTATAGGAAAACTTATGACGCAGCATTTATATGAGGAGGTTATGTAATAGCCACGAATGTAGACCTACGATAAATACACCTACGATAAATTCCGCTGTGAACCCACACCAAACAGTTACCTTACGTGAATGTAAGGGAATTGCTGTGACTGCATGTGGTGATTTGTTATCCCAAATTTGACAGTTCTGGGTATTCACAGTTCCATTCAGGTAAAAGTCGGCCTCGTCTCCTGATAAGGTTTTTCACGGCCAAGCAGCATCCCCCTCCATTCTGGCAAGAAAGGTGAGAACAAAAGTCAATCGCTTATCATGGTCGGGGTACAGTAACTCCTGTACACGGCTGATCTTTCACGGATATAATCTACTTATATCCATACCGTATACCAGATTTTCCATACCGTACTGTAAGGGATATCCATATTCCGAGCTACTGCACGAGCGCTAGAGGTGGCGGCAATATTGTCTGGTCCTGTGTCTCGACAATCACCGTGGCGACTGCTTCTATTGAACAGCTTTGTCATTCCGGCACTTTAACAAGGACAATGTCTGGGGGTAATGATTTTCATACAAGATGGAGCCCCTCCACACGTTGCTGTACGGGTGCAACAGATGCTACGACAGAAATTCACAACAGAAAGTGTCATTAACCGGTACTTTCCAACTGCATGGCCACCTCGGTCGCCTGATCTTACCCCATGCGATTTCTGGCTATGGGGTTTCCTTAAGTCCAAGGTCTATCAAGGAGCGGTCCAGGACCTGGCTACGTTGAAGGATAACATATCACGGACTCTACGGGAGATTCCTGCAGACATGTTACTTTCTGCTGTTGTGCATACTGTGTACAGAATGCAATATGTGGTCCACAACAACGGCAACCACATTGAACCTCATTTGAATGCAAAATAAAAGGTAATTTCCGTATTGATTTGCATTTGTTAACACTCTATTTTCTATTACACAGCGCCAAATATTCCCCTAGCGGTGACTTTTGGAACTAATTTGTTTTTTCGCGGAATCTGTCGTCCCCCGTCTTGTTTAATCTTCCTACAAAATGTGCTGTCATTCTCGCAAATAGATCGCACTACAGAACACTGTGAGCACTGTCAGTTTAATTATGGCCACCCGGTATATATGTAAGAAAGCTAAATAATACGTAAAAGATTAAATTAGCAACGTAAACTCCCCTTTTCAATTCTAAAAGTAGTAGCCTCGTCTGCACTGCGTCATTTCTAGAATATTCCATGTCATATGACTGTCCATTACATAATTCTGATGATGTAAATGGAACTAAAACTCAAGCAGTCAATAATAATTTTACAAAAGTATTAACTATCCAATCAAAATGCACGATCAAGATTTCACCTTGATCGTAATGCAATTGCTCCCTACTCTTCGGCCTAGTTGGACTGCTGTCTGCTGCTTTCTTCTTGCTGCGAGGTTATCAAAAATGTAAACCTCTTGAAATAGTTACAAATAATGTGCCAAGTCGTTTTCTGGCCGCAATATGTTTACTGAAAATAAAATGAAGATTTAATCTGCCTGGACTGCCAAATTTCTTATTCAGTGTGTATCGGCATCTCAGCATTCTACGAGATCAAAATTCCTTCTGGTCATTACTTCTAACATTTCGTTTAAATTTGTTTTTATTATTTCGTATATATATATGTTTTTGTGCTGCCGATATATGTATATACATATACGTATGTTTGGTGCTGCCGATGGCAACGAAAATGAAAGTGTACAACTAAATGTTATAACAGCCTCATATACAAAATTTCACGGCTAATCGTTTTTGAATTATGCGAGATACATTCATACGTATAGACGTAACGAAACAAATCTCTTCTAAATCCATTTTAAATTCATTTTACAATCAGTTTTGAATTAAAGAGTCTTTCATTCTGTCTGCAAATACAAATATCACTCAAAAAATGGTTTAAATGGATTCCAGATAGGTCAAAATGTTTATTTTCGTTACAAGGTGATACCCGATATTTTTCACGATTACAATTCTTCCTTTACTTCGTATAAGAAAGTAAAAAAGAAAAATTTGTTTTTCATATAATAAAGACGGTGAATTCAGCCGGTTGTGCCAAAAGTGCCCGGTTTAAACACAGATTTTGCAACAAATCTCCAAACTGGCACAGTTTTTGTTTCCCAAAGGGGAAATGTGCAAAATTCGTAAAATATTAATTTTGCACACACTCCTAACATCACAATAGTTTATATTAATAAAAAGAGGCAGCTACGAAATTATTTACTGAAGAGAAATTATATTCAGCCCTTTCTCTACTTCTGCTTCAAATAGAATATCTTAATTTCTTCTCCTCTGAACACACAGATTTATGTCAAATATTTGTGAAATACACATAAATTTTCTACAAAATTAAAGCCTTTCTACTCACGTTCTTTACCACAATTTTCGGAACTGTGCTATTGCAAAAAGTGCAAATTTTCTGAAATGTGTGCATTAGAAATCAAATCCTTCATTTTCCCTTTAAACTTCCGGGAAATTTATTGAATGACTACTTATGTTCTATGCTTCTAACTAAATCATTATTGTCCCTTGTTTCTGAAACAAAAATGTTCTATTTCCCTCATAAGAAATTTTAATAATTATGTTACGTTCCAAGAATCATCCTTTTCATGCTGTCTATCAAACTCTAACACAATAGAATCTGGAATAAGTTTGGTAAGTAATGGGAACAACGAACTTCCGTATGAAGTCAGTTCAATACCAAGAGTTTGCAAACTGCGTACTTGGATTTCTCTTGTATGATATAACTCGTCTTGTATCATAATGGTTAATATGAGATCTTACAATAATTTTTATTTCCATACCTTTCTTTAAGCAATTCCACTGCTAAATCATAATTATTTTCGGATGCCGGTAATCCTTGAATGCTAATTAACGCTAGTCCTTTAAAAAAGCTCTAAGATAGCTGTAGTTATATACTTTAGATAAGAGTTCATTACTGTGAATCGCATTATCAAACTGTGACCAAAATTTCTGAAACTCTCGGATTTACCCTTACACGGTTCTACATGAAATTTTGGAAAATTTAGTTTAGGTTTTTGTGGTTCACTATTCAAAATAAATGAAGAATTCCTCAACAATTACTCAACAACAAATCTACCTTATTTGTATCTGAGTTCTGGAGATAATTCTTGACTTTTGTTTTTGCAAAAATAATGTGCTTGAATATATTCCTGATTATTCTGATTTATATTCCTCAATTTCTAGATCTAACTTAAATATCTATTCTGCGTTTTCTTTTAAATTCGTCTCACATTGTTCAAATGATTTTATATCTACATTATCTTGTTCTAGTAATTCAGATATTATGTTAATTACTTGTGTTGCTAATCTCCTCAACGTTTGCCATTTCGTTTTCTCTTTATTTCGTTTTCTTTTTAAGCTTTTTTAGTATTCTCATCCATGATATTAGCTAATAATATGATTCTATACTCTGTAAGAGTTATCGCATGTATTTCAATATAATTATTCTAGAGCTCGCATGAATTCAAATTTTTTAAATCGAAACTTAACCCCCCCTTCGATGCTCATAGTACGTTAGTCATCCTGTGAGCATTTGGCATCATAGCCCACATCACATCCTACTTCTGAGATGTCAAGGCGTGTTTTCTTTCACTCTAACTTGATTCAACAGGATATCTGATAGTATTAAATCAATTTTGTTTACTAATGGATTAAATATATGCATACATACATGTAGCTGTAAGCTGGGGAATCCAGCTCACATCGCTCCAATTCTCCGGAGTACCTTTTTCTATCCGGTGGCCTCTCTGTCTTTGTTTTTATTACTATGCCATCTACCAGTGCCATACAAAGATGGGGAAAGAATTATTAGACTGAAGAAAAAATTACATTTTTTGAGGGATACACAGAACTTTAGACATTTAATTGTTTTACTGGTGAAGTTTTATACTGGTCAAAAGGTTAATTATGACAGATAAATTATTTCTTTGTCTCCCAACTCAACTTTTATGAGTTTTGTAAATAGACGTGACTGATGTATGTTCCCTCGATAAGAGATTAAAATATCCCTCAATAAGAGATCAACAACTAATCACTGATCAAATATTTAGATCTGAATATCTAGGGCTTTTGATTCAAAGGCATTGTGTTTATTTTCAAAATTTTACTCTGTAATATTTCTAGTAAATGAAGTTGTTCCTCGAGAACTTAAGGCGCGCATAGTAAGTAGGATTATTTAAAGAATATTTTGTTATTTACATGAATGATGTCTTTATTTAAGTTGCGAACTCATTTTCAACAGTCATGCATATATGTTAATTAATATGTTAATTAATCCCATATGTTAATTAATCCCTAGAGTCTGTGAAGCGTACGAACATGATTTACCCATTCTACCTCTTCCTTCAAACCAAATCATATTTTTATTGAGAATACTCTTTTGACTGGTGCTGACGTGCTTCACATGCTGAAAATGCAGTCTATGATTTGAACAATATTGAGCTCTGATCTCCCCCTTTGAAATGGCTGAAAAGTTGTATGAATTTTTTTTTACAACTTTTCCTAACTTTTGTAATTTACTGGCTCAAAATTTTTTGCAAACCTTTCTACATCAGCAAAACGTTGATTCTATCATTTGTCAACTTCGTTAAATTTTTCACCTGAAGCTTCACCATGTTAAATCGCTGTCATATATCCAAATAAAAAATTTCCTATTCCACCAAAACTGTTTTCCCATACTTCAAATATAGACCTTTATGATAAAATGCTATAAACTCAGGTACGATTATATTCATATTAATAGTTCCATTAATTTTTAGTAAATGACATTTGTTTTGCTTCTTAAGTCTTAAATTTATAATCACACCTTTCCTCAAGGTTTGCTTTTAATTTTCCAATTTAACTGACAATATCAGTTGCACACGCTTTTGCACTTTTCGTAATCAAGATAGTTTTATTAAATAATCTGAGTTGCCCTAGAAAGAAACCACAAGTACATTTCACCACAATCATTGTCAAAAAAACTGTTTTATCACCAGTAAATAGTTTTATTGTGAAATAAAATAGGATTTTATTCTTTCATAAATATTTCAAGTGTTCTGTCAATAACTGGAGATAATGAACGAAAATGGAAGGACATTTTTATAATTGATGCGCCTTAATTTTGATACTGAATTCAGTATCAAAATTGTTACCGAATGGCAGAAATCTGTCCCATTTGTATACGAAAACATGGAAAAAACATCTCTTGTTGTGATCAACATTTCATTAAATGTTATAGAATTAATTTTTCAAACTGTAGTAAGTTCTTCAAATAAGGTCAAAATAAATCTAAAAATTGCCAAATGACTGGTAAATGTTACCAAGTAAGGTCAACCAACTGCTTACAGTCAACAAACTGCTTGGTTTCTATTTTAGTCAACCGCTTGAAATTACATAGAAAGGCAACTTGTTTCATTTGTCAAAGATTTATAATAACTGTTGGTTTTGAGAACTATTAGACACAGATCTTGGGTCATTATTACATTATTATAATATCTAATATGATATAATTATTATTATAATTATATCATATTAGATCACAGAAAATCTTTGCCAGGGACTTTTTGAAATACACTCATGTCCATAAATTAAGGATAATGCAAAATCAGGCAAAGGAAGAGTTAGAATCAAAACAAATTTGACTTATTTGTAAAGCTTATTTATTAAGCAAAAGGTAAAGAGCAAAAAAAGATGCTATACGTTAGACATTATTAAAAAATTTAGCGATTTTTTCTCCCTGGAGCAAATTACAAAAAAACCTATTTACAAAAAACTAATATTACATGGTTGGTATGATTGTTAATACATTATATGTCTCCCAGACGATGCAATACAATCCGTACAATGCCTAGGCATGCTGAGTAACAAGTTATCGATCTGATCTTGGGGGATATTACACCACTCAAAAAGCAATGCTCTCCGAAGTTCCGGTAGACATGTAGGAGGAGGTTGACGGGCTGCAACTCGTCGGCCAAGCATGTCCCACACGTGCTCTACTGGATTCAGGTCCGGTGAGAAGACTGACCAGTCCATACGGGTGATATCCTCCGATTGAAGGCATTCGCTTACGATGTTTGCACGGTGAGGACGGGCATTGTCATCCATAAACACAAATTGTGCGCCCATGGCGCCCGAAACAAGCGTACATGTTGTTCCAGAATGACGTCCTGATAGATTTGGCTTGTCATGGTTCCAATTTGAACATGCAGGTCAGTTCTGGAACCCAGAATAATTCCACCCTAAACCAGCACTCCTGCACCACCGTAACGGTGTCGTTCAATGATGTTTTCTTGGTGGTAACGGGTACCTGGAGCTCTCCATATGAACGTCCGGCGAGAATCAGACTGCAAGCTAAACCGGGACTTGTCGGAAAATATTACACAAGCCCACTGTTGCGGTGTCCACATTGCATGCTCTCTACTCCAGGCTAACCGCAGGCGACAGTGAGTTGCAGTAAGCGGAACGCATCTGACAGGTCTACGAGCATATAGACCAATCTGCCCTAAGCATCTGTACACGGTCTGCCTTGAAATTGTCATACCAGTGGCTGAAGAGAGCCGACGAGACAGGTCTGAGGGTGTGCTCCGCCTGTTTCTTTTGGCAGTAACTGCCAAATACGGGTCCTCATTCGGCGTTGTAACTCTAGGGCGACCTGTGCTGTAACGTCTACTCACATCACCATCATTTTGGAATCGTTGCCAAAGCCTGGAGATGACACTGTGGGCAATTCCAAGTTCGTCTGATATTTCCAGTTGGGTACGCCCACATTCCGGACGGCCGATAATTCTACCACGTAAAAAATCATCCAAATGCGTCCTTTGTGTCATAACTATTCGGTTATTGCACTGATATGCTTATAAAGTGCCTGCGAACAATTTTACTTCTTTGCCCGCATTCCTTATATATCACTCTCTTACACTCTCGTCATTGTGACGTACTATCGGTGTCATCTGGTTACTTCCTGAAATTTGCATATGATTTTTGAAGATGTGTGTAAATATTTTACAGGAGATATATTTATATTAGAGTTCGATTTCTGCGTGACTCCGAATTATCCTTAATTTATGGACATGAGTGTAAATCCAAGCACATCAAGTCATAATTTTTTGGAAGAACGTAAAGATGAAATTTGTGAATTCCCTCCAAGTCATAGGATTAGAAGTACAAAATAGGCCAAATAATTTCCAGAATCATTAGGCACAGTTCATACATGAACTTTTGCATAGCGCGTGCAGATTATCATCTAATAAGGACACCTTTCCCGTCTAAAGTGCCGTGAAAATAAGTATTTATATGTTTCAATAATATATGGCCTGAGCAACGCAACCAATGCCAACAATATTTCTTCATAGTTTCGTTTTCAATCTACTATAAATATTTGTTTCTTCTCTATGTTTAACACCCACATAATTAGCATTGTGATTATCTCCAGGCCCGGGCCGACAATAGGCGCAGGGTCGTGCGGCAAAGGACGGCGCAATAAGGCGCTGGGTAATCATTTAAACAAGCAGTCCGTCTCTTGGCTGTCTGAATAGGAAAATTCTTGTCTTATTTGAAAGCCGTTCCTCGAGTCGATTTAAGTAAAAGCTGGGAAGCTACTGATTAGGATCTGTACCTATAGCAGTCTCGGCCATTGGTGTTTAAAATCAGTCTCCGCAGCTGGCGTTGGCTGTTTCAGGCTCGGCAGGGACCATATGGTACTGTTTTGACCGTTCCGTTGTTTGTGGGGAAGCTATATAGTCAGATATTCATGGTTGTCCGGGGCGAAACATCCCCTTCGGTGGCGTTGGCAAATTCAACGAGCCTTTAATAATAATCTAAGGTAAAAGCATTCTGCGTTATTTGGATGTACAGTGTACAGACAACCCAATGCATCTGTGGAATATAAATTTATATGTTCTTGTACTGCTCTACCTTGTTTACGACTCAAATTTTCTTGTTGATGTATTCCACGTAAAATAAGTTGGTACTTCAGAGTACAGTAGTGTTCTCGCAAAGGTATCATTTCTACATAATGTGAAAGATTCAGTTAATGTTCTAGGCGGTGGTGACATTGCTCTTGCACATACATTTTCTGATGTAAAATACATACGCTGTCCATTTTCAAGACGTACTGCTAAAAGGACAACCGTAGGATATCGCTCATGAATGGAAAATGATAAAATACGCCATACACCCTCATTGCTACTTATGTAGCGTCCCAGTTGATATTGCGTGACTTCATCGTTAGATGCAGTTGTATTTTCCACTCCAAACACTGCCATATCGCTTCCTTTGTCCACATATTTGCAAATATATTTTATAGCTTTCACTGAATTGCAGTACTCAACATTTATGTGTGCGTTATACGTTTTTAATAGTAATGGAGAATATGACACTACCCAACGATTATCAACATCAATAGTATTCTTGAGTACTTTAGTTATTCCACTATTATTCCACCATCTTCGATATTCCACCATCTTCGGTAGATCGTCGTCGATAGAGTGCATATCCATCATTGCCTGTAATGGTTTCAGCAAGTAAGTCTCTAGGATACCGCTTTGTGTACTTTCCATCTGACATGCATGGTGAATTATTATTTGGTGAGCCACATGGACCATGAATCATATTTTTTGAGACCATATCGTGCAAGTCTTTATCAATTTCAATGTCTGGTATTTCTGCAGACATGACTTCATCAATTCTGTTTGCTGTTATTTTTTCCATCATCCATATTAAAATATGCGCATGTGGTAAACCTCTTTTTTGCCATTCAATGGAATACAACCGACAGCGCGTCTCTCCAAATACATGGTGTTTGACAATAAAATCTATTAAAGATTTTAAATTTTGTTTAAATACACATGCAGAAATACCATGGCATTCTGATGGTGATTGTCTAGTTAATAAAAGCTCCTTTATTTCATCCCATGCTGGGTTGCATGTAAGTTTCATGAAAAAATCTGGATGACTATATGAACGAACGTACGTTATTGCATCTTGTGCATATTCATGCATGTGTCTTGGGCTACCTGTAAATGTGGATGGTAAAATGACCATTTTTCCCAATTCTCTGAGATTGCCATCATCTACAATTGCATCACGTAAATTGATGTACTCTTCAGAACGCAATTTGACTTGATTTAGTCGTATGTAGAGGAGTCTTGCCCTTTCTATTTTTGCATACATGTCAACAATGTATTGATGAAATAATTGTCTACATTTCAATATATGATTATCAGCATTCTCACAAATTATCGTTCGATATGCTTAACAATTCATAGTACTGACCTTTTTGTTAATGTCCACATTAGTTGTAGGATTTCTCATATCAATACTAAAGTGATATCCATCCTCTCGTTACCAAAATAGAATGGGATATTGTAATGCTTCATATGAACGATGCGTTTCTGATACTTGCTGGACGTCACCATTTCTACAATAAAGAATTATATCATGAGAATTAAATTCTTCACCAACTATGACAGTTGCCACTTCATCGATCGTTGGTGCGTTGAATTGTCCTCGAAATTTACCAATAGGTTTTATCTGGTGTTTTATCGGTGTTATATCTGGCTTTATTGTTACTTTGTAATCATCAGATGACATTTGTTCAATGGCGGTTTTAAATAATTTAATTAATTCATTATGTTGTTCATATTCAGTTTACACCGTCTGTTGATTTGTTCATCAGTATTTCCCATAAAAAATATCTGAAGATATTTGTGATCATCATTTCGCAAAGGTAGTAGTGATCCAGCATGGTGATAAATTTGCCCTTGTACTTTATATGTTGGCATATAATTTGCGCTAACGAATTTCGTTGCTCCGAAAGATGTCATTCGGAAGCATGAATTGTACTTGCGTATATTTTTCAAAAAAGTTTTTCATTGACTTGTTTCGCCTGGTACTAAAGTTAATAATGGTTCAGGTAGTGAACGCAAGTCTGGTAACTTTACATTTCCACCCGCACAGCACATACCTGGTGTCTCATTTTTAAATTTTTGAGCACCACAATACGTACACTTTTCCTCAATTTTTCCAATAATTACAATTGGATGAAGACTGTAATTGTAAAAGGGATTGTAATTGAAACAACATAAATTCAAATCAATGTGTATCGTTCGTCTTGTCTGTTTCCTGCAAATTCGATTCATTCTCTGCCTTGCTTGCCTCTGTTCACTCGTTTCTAATAATCGAGCAAGAGCAGTGTGAATTCGATCTCTTTCTTGCCTTGCTTCTGTTCACTTGTTTCTAATGATCAAGCAAAAGCAGTGCGATCTCTTTCTTGCCTAGTTTTTCTCTACTCCCTTGTTTCTGAAGCTCGTTCTTCTCTTCACCTTTTTGCTTGATTTTTAAATCGACCAATGGCACTTCGCTTTGGTTGCATAATTGTGGAATTAAATAAAAAGGATTTCCATTTATTTTCTTCAGCTGGAAATCAACAATATTTTTATTTATTCAAGTTTATTATTCACGTTTTATTATTCGCGTCTATCACTCACGTTATTATTCACATTTATTTATTATTCAGTTTTTATTATTTTATTTATTATTTTTATTATTTTATTATGCAGTTTTTTTACTGCATTTTTGTATTTATTAGAATTTGCCGGCGAAAAGTCGAACGTCAAACGTATTAATGTTGTTTTTTGTAATCTAAATTAATTTGTTGAAATCCTAAAGGAAACACAATTTATGTATTTAAAATATTGTACATTTTAATATAATTTGTAATATTCAAATAGATTCAGAAGAACGATTTAATATTTTACTTACCTTCTGATTTATATTTTTATTTTTGTTACATCTGTTATTATGGGTATGTTATTTTTTACAGTTTAGTTTGTTTTATAAAAGTAAATTCTGTAAGTAAATTTCATTTTAATTAAAAAGCTTATAAAAGCCGAATTGAAAAACCTCGTATCAGTTGTTGCTGTTGTAGTTGTAGCTGTAAAAAGCGAACTGCTGTTTGTTTACTTAATGCTGTTCATGATTGTAGCGATTTCGCTGTGAGATAGAATTATTTTATCTATTAGAATTATTTATTATTTTACCCATTATGTAATGATATATATGCATCTTTTGTAAAAATTATTTTTTTTACCTCATTGCATATTTTATTCTCCACATAATTTTACATAAGTTGCCCAAAATTTGAATCTTATTCTAAATTCAAACATAAATAAAAATAAGAAATATGTTAAAGAAAACAAAAGAAAAACTCTGAAAGCTTTCAGATACTATATTACTCCCAAACTTTTTTTTTCCATTTATATGCACATTTACCTCTGTAATTTCTTTGTTCTCCGGCATTACTGACGCCAATGCTATTTCAGTGGTCATTTATCACTTCGTAAACCTTTTCATAAATTTCCTTTCTGTGTTGTCTTTTACAGCATATATTGCATTCAACCTCAAATCTGCAAAACGTTTTAGCCCAGAACTTCTTATAACAGAAGAAAAATTTAAAGTGTCTACTATTTCTTTCAAAAATATGTGCTTCCATCTTTCAAAAAAATGCTCCTTCTTTTGAACTCTATTGAATTTGTTAAAATCATCCGGTAAATGATCCGTCACATCATCCGCTACATTTCTCTATCATCCGATCCGATTCAAACAGGTTTTAACGGGACATGGTGCGATGTTTCCGACTTGGTGACGAATAAAGCCATCAAGGCACATGACGTTAGAACGGTCAGGACGTGGTAATTCCAGAGGAAAAACGTAGCAGCAAGGAGAGGAGAGCCTACATAACACGGCCGTTGAGGAAATCCAAATTTTGAAAGGTAAAGTTCATGCATGAGAGAAAAGTCCATAAGTTCGCGCGATCTCGTTAATCCCTAGTGCCCTAAAAATTAAAATGCTTTAGAAGTCATCCATCAGTGATAAACTTAATTACAAGTCTTACTCATATTTTTGAGCAAAATATAACTAGATAAGAGTTTTGTAGTTTTCTCACAAATTCGCATATTTTATCCTAAACGAAGAATTGTCGGCAGTCAAATTTCCAATCTGAGTTCAGAATTATGTTGCTGCAAAATATAGAAATAGTTAACATGCGGAAAAACTTCCTACCTGTCACACCAAACTTTATATAACCACCACTTTGTCTCTAAGAGACAATGCAGTTTCATAACAAAATACATGAAAAGAGGACTATTATATTCACCATTAAAAAAAAAAAGCTAATTTATATACAGTGTAGCGACACGAGGAAACTGGTATGTTACAAACGGGCGATATCTTTTTTCTATAAAGAGTACTAATTTCTTTATTTAACATTACAATCTGAATCGTTTTCTTATGAATGTCTCATTCCAGAAATTCTGTGTGTTTGCCGTCTCCGACTTTGTGTTGTTCGGTTGCAGGTGCTGGTGAACACTTTACTCAACGTATCGTACTACGTTTGGGTTGAGCTCCAGTATATTAATAATAAATAAGTACAATAACAGAAATAAAAGAAACTGTACTGCTAAATAGTAACGCAAAATTTTAATTAGGAATTGCAAGAGAAAATCAAATATTTATAATAATATCAGACGTCTGGATGCTGGAAGCTTCAGCTATCACTATCACAACAAGCACTTCACTCACAGTCACTTTTGTCTCTGCCTATGTTCCAGCCAACAGTAGATCACATGTCAATATTGTGCAAGATTTTGAAGCACTGACTAAACTCAACAACAAAGTAATTATTGGTGGAGATTTTAACGCACACCACCGCGAGTGGAACTGTAGCAGTAACACCTTCCTAGGAAACGTAATCCACCGTTTTGCTACCAAGGCCGGTATTACAATTGCAGCTCCACAGACCCCCAACACGTTATGAGGACAGATCTGCCTCAGTCCTTGATTTCTTTTTGATCAAGGGGTGCACTTTCAGCACAGTTGACAGCTTAGCCGAGCCATAATCAGGTTCTGATGGATATGGATCTGTCTGCTCGTAACACACCACACAAGAAGGCCTTTATTACCAATTGGTCTGGTTTCACCAAAGCCTTGAACAACACGGCAATACACATTCCCACAGCACACACAGGTGATGAGTTAGATGCTCTTGTTGATGCATTTACTGCAAATCTTCAAACTGCACTGGATGATAATAGCAAAGCTGTACCAGCCCCCAAAAAGGGTAAATGTAATAATGTCATTAGAAACCTCATCAAACAACGTAATGCAGTGCGAAAGGAATGGCAGCGATCAAGATACCCTCCCGATAGAGTACGACTAAATCAACTTAATCGCCAAGTCAGGGCCCTTACTCGAGAACAAACAGACCACAACTGGGCCGTTTATCTCTCCTCACTCTCTCCAGAAGAGAGTAACATCTGGAATACTACAAATAAACTTTTGAGATGCCACACAAACATTCCGCCCCTAACAGGCCCACAAGGAATTGCTTACACAGATTCTGAGAAAGCTGAGTCACTAGCTGATCACTATGCTACTCAGTTTCACACTAACAACATACCTCACACCCAAACAGAAAATCTAGTCACTCAGACGCTAACAAATTTCCTCTCAAAGCCACACACAACCAACATTCCTCCTGTCAAACCTTCAGAGGTCTATGACTACATTATGAAACTCCAAACTAAGAAGAGTCCAGGCCTGGACTGCATAAACAACAAAATGTTAAAAAACATGGGCGTGCTGATGCTGCTCAAGCTGACAAGTATTATAAATGACATGCTTCGACTTGCCCACTATCCAGCTCCATGGAAGACTGCAGTAGTGGTACCAGTCCTTAAACCGCAGAAGCCTGCCACCAGCCCTGTATCCTACCGCCCCATCAGCCTGCTGTCATCCACCAGTAAAGTCGCTAAATATATCATCCAACAGAGGCTACTTGAACATCTCAAGGACAACAACATTATCATCTCAGAGCAACATGGCTTCAGAAAGAAGCATTCAACCAGCCACCAGCTCTACAGGGTAACTGAGATGCTATCCCAAGGGCTCATGAATAAATCCATAACAGGGGCAATTTTCCTCGACGTGGCAAAGGCCTTTGACAGAGTTTGGCTGGAGGGTCTCATTCACAAAATCATTAGTCTGGGTTTCCCAGATTACATCACACACATCAAGTATTCTTACCTTATGGGTCGACACTTTGTCGTTCGTGTAAACAACAAAATCTCCACCCCCAGGCCTGTCAAGGCTGGGGTCCCACAAGGGTCTATTTTAGGCCCGCTATACTTCAATATATACACGAACGATATCCCAAAAACACCACACACCACGCTAGCAATGTATGCTGATGATACAGCAATTCTATCACAAAGTGCATCTCACGGCTCAGTCATACAATCACTACAATATCACATACATGCACTGGAGTCCTGGCTGCAGGCGTGGAAAATTAAAATCAACGTGGATAAATCCGATGCCATCTTATTTACCAGAAAGAAACTTATTGACTACAATATCCACGTTGACATGTATGGTACTCCTATCCCTTGGACCAAGCAAGCCAGACACCTAGGTGTTGTTCTAGATCAATGTCTCACATGGACCCCTCACATTACACAGCTTATTACCAAGTTCCGGGTACGTAAACGTACACTTTCCCCCTTAATTGCTCGGAACAGCGTTCTTTCTGTTGACAATAAATTACTCATTTACAAAACCATGTTGCGCTCCATCATCACTTATGCCTGCCCTGTCTGGGGGTATGTATGTAAATCTAAGATGAAAAAGTTGCAGATACTACAAAATATTGTATTAAGACAGGCGGTGAATTGTCCGTGGTTTATTAGAAACTCGGCAATTCACCGTGAATTCAATATCCCATACTTGGAAGATTTCATAGCCAAACTGGCTAAAAAATTCTTTAATAATATGCATAGGGTGTCCAACCCTACCATACAAGTCTCTGATTATGACTAACAATTGCCTATCAATAGAAAAAGACCCTTAGCGGTGCTTAGAAATGTAACATAAAATATATAGAAAAAAAATACCTTTGTAATGCAATGCACCTATGCCTTAATAATGTTGTTATGTATGTATGTAATAATTGTAATATACCTTTTTCCTGACCTGTATTCATTTCTATGTTCCTGCATATTTTGATTTTGTCCTTGTATCACCTTACTGCTGTATGATATTGATATTTGTTGGTCACACATAGACTCCTTTCCGACGGTAACTAACTTTTACACACTCACTAACTCATCCATCTCCTTTTAAGCTTGGAAGCCACATGGGTAGCTGACTTGTATCGTTCGGTTCCATTTTACAGATCTACCACTATCAACATAGTCCTCGATCCTACATATTGCTTATCACATCTAATAAGATATGCCATTACAAGTCTTCGAAATACCGTATGTTAGAAAATCGTCCACCAGGTTCGATAGCGGGTAGCGCACACTGCGCGGGCACCTTTTTGCAAGTACTAAAATTTGCCTGAGCCGACGTCTGGATGTTGATGCAAATAGCGGCATACAATCTCCTTTATTGATATCCCTATATTGAGAATTTCTTATAAGGGGTACCACTGATGCAGTGTCGCTTGGAACCCATCGATTTATTGCGTCATCATGCAGTTTTTGATAAAGTGAAGTGACAACAATACCTCGAAGTGAAATTTGAAAAAATAATGTCTGATTTTCTGTTTGTGAAATTCGATGTGAAGAAAACATATATAAATTTTAAAGTTATCGTAGGCAGAAACGTGTTTAGGG
>KK119029.1:163956-176208 GCA_000611955.2 Stegodyphus mimosarum
CATTCTAGACATTTCAACTGATATTATGAAAGGTTTTTGAAAAACGTTTTAAAAAAGAACATACGAAATTAATTAGTTGCACGGTCGCCTGGTAAACAAAACTCATTCATTGATGGTACTACTTAGTATGAGAAATGGAGGTAAATTTAAACAGATATGCAAACAATTTAACAATACATTAATAAAAGGAAAAAATTAAAACATTGACTTCATAGCCTAAACGATATAATGAATTTAAGAAATTACTAATCACCCCTTGGTAACAAATTCTCACAAAATGTCATCCCTGAAGGTAACTAATTTTTCCAAAAGTACTCGATACGTATAATTCAAATGCTTATCTGCATGGCCCCTCCCTAACTGGGCTGTGAGTGTAAAAAAATATTTATTGACAATTATGTAAACAATATTAATTCGAGTATCAGACTTACAGGTGAAGAAATGCTCATATATAATTAAAAACGTTATCGTGCCCCAGAAACATCTTCATGTAAAAAAGATCTTCATATATTTCTGAAATTAATTTTCTACTTAGCTTAGTGGGAAAATGTTTACAAGCCGTTTGAAATTAGGGACAGTTTAAATGATTAATTGTATTCTTGCGCTGTTTACAAATTCGGCTTTTAAAGATTAGATATATTACGTACAACAATTGCATTTGTTATCAAAGAATATTTTTCCTGCGAAAAAAAAGGGCCCACATCTACATATTATAGCAGTCATACGTATATACAAAATTTCAAAGTTCTGAGACTACTAGATTTTGAGTTATGCGAGTTGCATACACACGTATGTACAAAATCTTTTTAGAATCCATTAAAAATCAATTCTATAATTGTTTTGGCAGAAAACCAGTCCTTTATTCTGTCCTCGCGTACAGATGCCACGCAAAAACATCGTTAAATTGCATTCGATAGCGGTCATAATGGACATTTTCGTTCTACATATGACACCCGAAATTTTTCGCGATTACAATACTTCCTTCTTACTTCGTACAAGGAAGTAATAATAAGAGGAATCTGCATGAATGTATGCAGGTTTCTCTCTCTGGGACCAAATAACACCTAGAGCCATCAAATTTTGAACAGCGTAGTCCTCCACACGAACATGGCCACCTAGAAGGCCGAATTTGGAATATGTTTTATTGTCTATTTCATATTTTGTAAAACTTTAACTAATTTTTGATTAACGAACTCAAAGTTTCCAAAGGGAGCAGTACGAACACTGTAAGGAATGAAATATTTTTTCTGCATTACGTTAGACTGCTTATCGGAATTTCTAAAGATGTGTTTTTTTTAATATTTATTTACTTAGCCATTGAGTCGGTTTTATGTGGCGTAAGCTAAGAATGTTATATTTAATAAATAAACTAAACCCTTCAGAATTCGTAGTGAATATTTATTTGTTTAATTTTCATGCACCTACCAGAACCAATATTTCTGTTAAATGCCCATTTAAGTTTTGTGTTTTTGCAGCCAAACCAACCTTCCAAAAGTGTGTACGCAATTTTATTCTCTTATTAAGTTGCTTGCCATTGGCATTAGCGTGATGAGCTCAGGATACGAGCTGGATGCCAAGTTCTTGCTTTTGCAAATCCCGCCCTTCAATAACGCCATCAAAACATTTAATATCAATGGACACCTAAGTGTAAACAAGCAAACCATTCTAGTATTTGGAAAACTCATTTTACAATTGTGTTTGTACAAATTAAGCACTTCAAACGTAACGAGTGCTTTATTGAGAGCTCTCAGTACCGTATCGTTTCGAATATTTCTAAATAGAACTTATTCTATTTTGAAATATTTATAGATGTTGAAATTAGGACTTTCTTCACAACAATTTGCAGTTTTGTTACCAACGCTCTAAGTTTATTTAGCATTTATTGCCGTAAAGGGTTTACGTTTGGAGCACATTTTACTTACCTGTTTATTATTACATCTTAGCTATTTTTCATTTCATATACATACAAATAGGAAATTTTATAAAACTCTTATTTTATCATACTTTTATTTTATTTTATTTATTTATTTTATAATAAAATTTTATGCCTGAAAATTCGTTATAGTGGATTTCGATACCGCTACGTTTTGATAAATTGTGGTTCTAGCATTACATAATCACCTTTAGACTGGTGACTTGTTGAATAAAAGAAATCAACAAAATGGCAATGCAAATTTTTACTTTAGTCACTTTCCTCTCCTATCTACCTTTAATGAAGAAACATCGTTGCCATTCCTACATATGTCATACAGTACCTGTGACTCTATTGCGGAACCGTTAACACCAGAGAAACACTGATCTCCTGCTCAAACCCAGTAGAGCACAAAAATATCAAAATATATTTACCTGGTGAAATTACTGACTTTATTAAAAGTCAATATCTTGGACCTTGACTATAATGAACTCATCTTAACGGCCCAGTCTTGTGATATATCTATATAATTGTTCTAAAAGACTGCTTCAACGTCAAAATTGCTCTCTTCGAATAATACGAAATAGAAGAAGTCCAAAACTTGGACGGATAATTTAATACCGGTCCTCATTTTAATGTAATTACTTCCCCCAACCATGATTATTATACCTTATATCCAGCGGAACTCTATAGATGTATTTCGCCTACTGACCTCAAAAAACAAAGAAAATATTTTCCGCTCAGCTCTCTGGCAAAGAGATGGGAAAGCCACGGATTCATGCTCGAATCTTAAAAAATAATAATAATTCTCTATGATCTCGCATTATCTGCTTGAAGGGGCACATACCTGGGCAGTGTAATTTCGAAGGGAAACTGGCTCATATTAAATTACAAATGGGGAAAACTCCAAAGACGAACATGCGGCCAGCCCGTTTGCCTGAAATTGAAATCAGGTCGGAGCTACCAGTGCTCGACGATTTGACCGGTCCGACCCTGTTGAGTGCGAACTATCGACTCAGCCGAAATTCATCTAGAAAATGGGACAATATGAGAGGATCTGAGAGACCACTAGATCCGGTGCCTAAGATGTTCTGCTGCAAAATTTAAACAGAAAGACTTACCGCGAGTGAAATGCGCCCCGCCTGGGGGGATTATTGGACAACGTTCTCGGTCATGAGACTTAGATTCGACTATATTCCTCGAACTCTTCAATAGTAAACTACCTGGTTACTGAGGTGAACATCTTTCGAAATTTTCTAAAACGAGAAAAAATACAGTCATGGATGTCCGTTTGGTATGGAATCTGTTAACAAGAAATATGTTACAAACATCGAAGTATTTTTCCAGTTACAGTGAACGTTTTCAAGATTATTAGTTACGTAGCAATATTTTTACAGCACTAATTATTTCAGTCACCGTTTCACCCATTTCATTACACTTCGTTTCAGCTGAAATACGTTCTGAAAGAAAGGTTTAAGATAGCGGGGTCAGAAAGAACTATTTTCGTTATTCACAATTTGCTAAACATTTTCAGCTAAGCTGAGGAAAATAAATGCGAAATTAATAATTTGTTATAGGATATATTAGGTGGGTTATCAATCTTGTTTTGACCTATGCAACAGCGTTTTTCTAATCGCGTTTCTTTAGTTAAAGTTCTAGCTTCGTCTCACTCTAAAGAAAAATCTTTAAAATATGTAGAACTAGAGGGTACTGTAACAAATAAGACAGAAGTTTTATCCAGAAATAATCTTAAAAATTCATTGCGAAACATTTTTATGCAGAAATTCTTGCAGAGTATTTCGCAGATTTGAAGAGATTTCGCGACTATGAAACTTTTCTTCTGAGGCTACAAAACAAATTTCAGATATATTTGTCATTTTTTAATTTCTATCATACGTGTTGTAAAGATTTTATTTTGTTCTAGTCAATTATTTTTAATTTGACTTTTATTCCCCTCCTGATTTGAGTTTCCTGCCGGTAAGTAAATCTAGCTGCGATCAGTATTAAAGAGTAATTAAGCTGCATTTTAAGAGCTCGTGAGGAGTAGTAGCGGAGATAGAACTGAGCTTTTGCTGTGTGTTTGAAATAGCTCTCTAGTTGGTGTTAGGTATCCTATTCAGATTATATTGTTATTCAAGAAACGGCTTTCCTCCCCGCAGCTGACATTGCGGCTTAAATAACTAAAGAACCAGTCGTTTAGTCATCCTAATTTATTTTTATTTCTTATTTTCATTTTCTGCTCGATTTATTTTAACCGCAAATGGGGATTAATTGTGAGCACCGAGTGCGTCCATCTTTTTATGCTTGTTGAAATAAAAAGGTTATTTATACCTCCTCCTGTAGTATCTCTCCTTCAAGACGTAGTGAGAATTCGCTATGCAGTCTGTCAGGCAGTTCTTCGGTCTTTCGAGTACTCAGCTTTTCAGGTTTGACTACTTCAGAAAACAACACATACACTCCACAATGTTGCTTTCTGTTTACACATATTTAAAACTTTAATTAAATAAATTTACGGGTTTAATATATTTCAAAGATTTTCTACTATAAATGTTTCGAAGCACATCGCTATTAATTTAAGTCCTCGAACATTTTAAACATCGAAAAACTTTCATTTATTTCCAGCTGCAATCTTGGTCTCAAAAATGAGTGCAAACATCTCTGAGCGTAAGATGAGCATAAAAGAATTTTCCATTTAGAACATTTGTGATATTTTTTCATAAGACATATATTTCCAGGTGAACACATGCTTTCACCGCACATCTATTTCAAAGTCTGTAGCTATGCGAAGCACAAATTGGATAGACCTACTGAAGGCAGATGCACTCCGGAGTTGAAGCCAAAGGTTGCTTGCCTATTTTAGTCAAACGCTCTCTTTCTCATTATCTCACAACACTATCCCGGCTCTGAACTGTCGAAGCCTCAGCCACCACAATCAAAAAATATGCTCCAATAACTTTTATCTCCACCTATACTCCGAAAAATTAATCAGTAGCAAATGTGTGTTCTGAGTTATAGTGCTACTCAACAAAAATAATCGAATTATTCAACTTGGAGATCTTAATGCAAACCACCAAATTTGGAACTGCAACTCTATTAATAATGATGGTAGATCAATACACAAACTTGCCCAATGAGCAAATATTTTAATTGCAGCTCCGGATAAACTAAAATATTCTAGCCTTCGCAGACCTCCCATTATTGATTTCATTCTTTTCAACTGGACAGGACTAGATTGTTGGAATCCCATTTAATGGAAGACAGTTCTGTCTGGAGTGCTGTTTCTAAGTGTAAAAGTCGCAACACAAATATTCCTCCTCTTAATACCCGTGACGGGAACGCATACACGGAAATTTTAAAAAATTCGTCTCGAGCAGATCACTGCGCATCTCAATCTTGCACTCAACATATTACACCGTCAAACAAAACATGCTGTACAATTATCCAATACACAATTCTTTCCAAGAAAACACCCAAAAACCATTCCTGTTTTCCTTGCGAACCTGCTTTCCTTGCCAAATGGCTAAAATCAACTGACATACCGAAACGAAGTTAGGTCAGTTTGAAGTACCATTAAGGATATTTTCTGTGAGCCATATTCATCTCATAGCAATGCTTCCTCTATCCAAAGGGATTATGTGCTGTCTTATTTACATTGACAGGTTTTCCAATTGGATGCTAGCAATTCCTTTAGACAATATTTCAGCTGAAACTGTAGAAACAGCCTTTTACGCCAACTGGGTTGAGTGTTTTGAAACGCCAAACAAAGCCGTTACCGATTGTAGATGCGAAATTAAACTTAAACCATTACGCGGTTTGTACAAATTTTGTGGTACCAATTTGTAGCATACTTTTGCCCACCACACCTTGTGTAATGGCAAAAATAAGGGCCTTCATAGAATATTATAAACAGCACTCAAAGCTCACAATCCGGTCCCGACAACAAAGAGTAACAAATGACATTTCCGTGAAGCTATTAAAAAGAATTCTCAATTGATTATGGCAAAGCATTCGACGGATATCTATTTAAGTGGAGGGCATTTCTGGATTATTTTCTACGGAGACTGGTTCGCATACGGGATAAAACAAGAAAATGGCCATTTTGCTAGCTCGTTAGACTTGATGTGACCCCCGGAATAAACTGCCAGTGCTCACCAGCTTCTACGCGGCCCATTGTAGTTTACGAATTATCCCACTAGAAGAGTAACCATTGGAAGAAAACTTATTTTAAATCCACCGGTTGAAAATCAAAAGCCAACACGGTTTCATTAAATAAAGAAAGCAACTACGTTTTACACACGAGTGAAAAAAATAAATTTAAAGTTTTATATTACAGCACTATACATAAAACCCGGCAGTTAACAATTTGATAATTATCACTTCGTAACAACTATAACATTCCCTATTTGATTTTTAGAGTACGGCAACTTCGATTCCAAGCTACTTACCAAATGGGCGTCCTATGTTAATTACATAACCCTGACTTCAAATTTGAAGAATTTGATTCGATAGGTGGATCACTATCCAACCCGAGTAACCTCGCTTCACGTTCTGTAGAAATGAGAGGTTTTCAAAGTTTATCAGCGTTAAATGCTAATTTCAGTGGATTGTAAATCTAGGGAAATTATTTATTTGTTCAGAAAGTGTAGCTCCTCATTTACAACATTTATTGGTTTATAAATGTTGTTTAATACTTTTAGAGTGATCCCTGTAACTCTGAGTTCGTCGCGTTTCATCCAGATGTGAATAATGAATTATGGCGGTCGAACCTAGATCTGCATTGTGTTGGTTTAACTCTGAGAAATTTTCACTTAAATGTGTGGAATAGCCCTTCTGCTTTATGACACAAAGCGATTATCGTAATTCTTGTAATACACTACTTTCCCTGTTATATCCCTGAAAGATTAGTATTATTTTCAATAAACACACAATATCACGTCTTTCTAGTCAAATTAGTGACAGAATTATGTGTGAATCACTGGCAGGAGAAGAAATAAATAATCTGGAATCACCTGCGCGATTTAGGATGCGTTGTGACCAAATAGAATATAAACGCTTTCGTTTATCATCCACACCACAACTACAGCACCCAAGAAATGCCAATCAGACCCTCCAGACCATACCTTAAGGGAAGGGCACGGGAGTCAGCTTTGAGAAATTAAATATTCCTATCTGCATCACAGGAAACGGCTGAGCAGGAAATATTTTCAAGTTTTTTGAAGTCAGTAAGGGAAACACATTTATAGCTTATCGTTGGATTTACATTATAATCATCATGATGGAAGGATGATGTAATTATATTAAAACCATGTCTAGTATTTGAAATTATCCGTCAAACTTTTACACTGCCTTTGGTGTATACGATTCGAAGGCAGCGCTTTTGACATTGAAGCATGCCTTTAGAACATTTATATAAATATATTGCAAGACCACGCGATTAAGACGAGATCGTTACAGTCAGGTGTCCAGGATGCTGACCTTTTGTAAAGTTAGCAACTTGACCGCGATAATAAACTTTCGTATTAGACAGGTTTTGAGAAGAAGATCATTGTTTGTCTCCTCATAGCAGTTCTGAAAAAGAGTCCCAGGTACGTCATGCGATTTTTCTCCATTAAAGGTAGACAGGCAAGGAATATTGCTTACGTTAAACATTTGCGTTAGGATTTTGTTGCTTTCTTTTATTCAGCAAGTCGTGAATACTCTAAACGTGGTCACCTAATGCTGTAACCCCAATTTATTAAAATATCGTATTATAAAAATCTACTGTAACGAATTTTGAAGCATAAAGTTGTATTATAAACTGACTCAAATATTTAATATTCAAATATTCAAATATTTTCAGCAGATTTGATAATATCTGTTAAAGTGTCCGCAATGTACAAAATGCTTAATACTTCTCTGACTCCGATAAGATTAATTTTTATTTACATTTCTTCAAATGGAATTGCACAAACAGAAAATCTATCATTAGGCTTTTTTATTTCACGGTGGTTGATGTTGGCAGTCCACTTCAACTTCACTGTATCAAAAACTGGATGAGGATGCAATAAATAGATGGAATCGATCTGACGCTATATCAATAGCATTCCTTTACAAAAAATTTTCAATACAAAGATATTAATAAACCAGATTTTATACCGCTATTTACATCAACATCCACAGGTTTAATATCTTATTACAAATATTTAAATTGCTCTTCAAATTAATAATTGAAATTTTGCCTTTCTATATAGCTTTATACTTGTATTGCTTTATTTCTGTGATTCAACATTTTTACAATTATTATACTGGAGCTCCCCCCCCGAAGCCAATTCGATAATTTAAGTAAAGTGTCGATCAACATCTGTAGGTTGTCGTCCAACAATGCAAAGCAGCGGACGACAACACAGGGAATTTCTGGAAACAGGCAACCAAGACGCACTGGATTTGAATAACAAATAAACTAAACGTACGCTCTTTGTTAAAAAACATATCTCCCGCGTATTGCAAACCAGTTTTCTCCTACACTTATACTGTATAAATTATCGGCTGCCTTATTTTCCCTCAATTAGGTTGCGAACTTTTCGTTCAATGTTTTAATGAAACTGCATTGTCTCTTAGAGGCAAAGTGGTGCTTTTCTGACTAAATAGGAAAGAGACGAATCCGAGAGAATTAGCTTGTTTTTCTGTCTAAATGTTTTGTGTGGGTTCCACATCGCATCAGCCTGAAAAATGGATGATTATGAATCGTATTTCTTGCATCGTTATGGAGACAGATTGCAGCGGTATCGTTCTCTCTCTTGTTAGAACCATTTTCCTCAATCTAAAACTGGCATTGGTTAACTCAGCTAGTGTGTATACATAAAGCAGAAAGTCTTTTGGTTTGTCCTCTAAAAATAACTCCGTCACCAAGATAGCTATCTTCACCAAACTTTCTACAATTCTTTTCTGGGTCCTGGAATACGTCGACGTCCACTCCCCCCTAAAAAAATGCTAAAATCAGAGATATTGATTTAAAATTTGGAAAAACGACAACTTTCGCCTTCATAATTCCGAGTGGCAACAGTCTCGCAAGTTGGAGATGTAAATCTGTCTTGTTTCGAAAATTGTTGCTACTGCTCGCTTTCATGTCCTAGACTTTGTTAATAAATAAAATTGCAAGTTTTATGATGAAATAAAAATAGCATTGCCAAAATTTAAATACATTATTGCAGATTCCAAAAAATTATTTAGAAGCCATTTCCACTGTTCCCATCTACGTACGACTTTAATTAACCGAAACATTAATTAAAAACTCTGAAAGCGCTAATTTTCTCACGCATATTCTCGAATGGCAACAGTCTCGCGCATTCGAGATAAAAATGCTTTATTTCGAAAAGTGTTGCTACTACACACTTTCAAATCGTAGAGTTTGTTAATCAAAAATTTGTATGTTTTACAAAATCTAAAAATAAAAAAAAGAATGTCTATGTGTTTGTTCGCGTTACTGATTTCTGATTAATTACGTCTGATTTGTTGCCACATTTAATCGACTAAAATTGAATATGGGTGAAATACTGGATGGAACATGACCTTTTACGACCATTTCAGTATAAAGACAAAAATCATTAAAAACTCTCTGCCACTGTTGCTGAGATAATGAAAAGGAATTAGATTATTTTTCTACCGGAATTTTTAAACGCATTTACCAATTCGACTGAAAACTTGAGAGGGGTGATACTAGCCATAAAAACAATGAAACACTGTAGGAAAGAAGTTGGTTAGATAGTTGTAAAAATTGTTCAAAGTTGCTTCCGGGATAGCCGATACCAACTAACGTAGAATTGCGGATGCATTTAAATACACCCAGTGTGCTTTAGAATTTAGCTGAAGCGACGGCGACCCTTTCTGTCAGATCCTCCTACAACCGATTTCGGATGGCCCTATAAGAAGAAAACCAAGGGACTGAGGTACGGGGAGAAAGTAGGTCAAGCGACAGGTCCGCCGCATTCAATCCGTCTGCAGGAATATGTAGCATCGAAGTGATTAGCACAGCAATCACAAAATATAATGGTGCACCATCGCGCAGAAACGAGATTGGCTCACAGTGACCGGTATTCCTTGCATCAAATCTAAGAGAATGTGCTGGAGAAAGACAAGGTAATTTGCACCATTAAGGTGGTCGGACAGAAAGTGCAGTCCAAACGGATGATCAAGAAGAATCCTTCTCCAGATTTTACACTGATGGGCAAAACTTAAGGAACAATGTAAAAATTTAGCAGATAGCCATGAAATTGCAGAGAAGGAGGTCTGGATATCAGTACAATGAACACGTAAGTCAGTAGAAACGTCATGCGTATGCAAATATCAGGAACGAAACGTCAGAGGCGACGTGAGGGTACTCAAAAAGCGTGATGTCGGCGCGCTCAGCTCAACAGTAGAATAAAAGGAATAACTGACACGCAATTCAATATATTCGCTACAAGTGCCAGTGAATCAGTTCGTGAAATATGGCTAGAACAAATCATCTGGACGACTTCACTCGTGGAAGAATGATCGGAAAGCTGGAGGAGGAGCGTACTGTCACCAGTGTAGCTGCAGAATTCGGAATCCGCAAAAGTGTCGTTTCGCGCGCTTGGAAAGCGTTTCAAACCACAGGTACAGCAGTTAGAAAGGTTGATGGTGGCCGCCCGAGGACGACATCTGCAGGGGATGACCGATATATCGTCCTGCAGGCGAAAAGAGGCCGAGAGCTGTCAGCAACTGCCATTGCTCAGAAACTCTGTACAGCAACGGGGCGACAAGTGTTGCGGTTTACTGTGGCCGGACGCCTTCACAAAGCGGGCCTATTCGCCCGCTGTCCTGAACGCTGCCTCCCGTTGAATGTTGACCACCGACGCCAGCGTTTACAGTGATGCAGAGAGTACACAAACTGGACAACTGATCCACGGAGTCGTGTCCTCTTTACCGATGAGAGTCGGTTTAGTACCAGAACCGATTCTCAACGCAATTTGGTTTGGAGAGAGATCGAGACCCGGTTTTATCCCAGTAACATCAAGGTAAGACTCTGTCACGGTGGTCTTGGAGTTCTTGTCTGGGGAGACATTATGCTGAACGAGCGAAGTGAGCTCCACGTTTTCGACAGAGGGTCTTTAACCGGGGATTGCTATTGTGAGGAGGTACTCCTTCCCCATGTGCGTCTGTTCCGAGGTGCCATTAGCCCAGACTTAATTTTTATGGATGACAATGCACGACCACATCGGACTCTTGCTGTTGAGGAACTCCTGGAAAGTGAAGATATCACTCGAAAGGATTGGCCAGTGAACTCCCCAGATTTAAATCTCATCGAACATGTGTGGGATGCTTTGGGTGGACGCATTGCAGCACGCTTACATCCTGCGAAGAACACTCAACAATTCAAACAGATGTTGATTGAGGAATGGGCACTCCTACCGCAAGAAATGTTGCAGCACCTGTTTCTGAGTATGCGGAGACGGTGCGAAGCAACCATTGCAGTGTGGGAAGGGCATATCCCATATTAAGGAACATCTGCTTGTTGTTCTTCCTCTTGGATAGACAATCATGAGTCACCATACTATGCGTTTAATAAAGCTTGTTTATGTTTGATTCCATACCGTATGCATTCTATTCCTTTTTCAGCTCCGATGCTTTCGTAATCCTTTACGTACATAATACTCTCCTTCATTTCTGCATTTGGCGTCTCTCAGTTGATTTCTCTTGGAGTTACGGCAAAAACCCCTGCTGTTGCTTACGTTGTGCACAGCGTTGTAATACTGAACTTCTGTTGTACCTGCAACGCGATAGTAGGATTTTCGGAAGACAAATTCGGCGCAGTGTGTACTTTGACCAAAGAACCTCTATGTAAAGAAGGAATGGCTCCTTCTTTACATAGAGGTTCTTTGGTTCTTCTTTACATAGAGGAAAGAAGAGGGCATCGCTCAGGAAGTGGAGCTTCTGCACGTGTAAGGAGTGCAAGTTTTCTTCACGCAGAACCATGCACACTAATACCCAATTCATACATAACAAATACCCAGTTCGGCTGAAACCGATCTTGTACTTGTCGACGGGGAAACGGCAAAATGTTGCAACATTTCGTTTTCTGTTTTAGGTTGCACAAGCTGCGTTCTTGCCTTGCATTACGCCTTGTTATTTGTGAGGATACTGTCTCACTCATTCGTCGATCGATATTCGGGAGGTTGGTATAGTGCGGACAACGCCTTCTCGTATATTGCTGTCGGTACATCATCTGTAGTAGGCGTCTATTCCAACATGCTCTGCCATAAATCAGATGCATATCCATATATTCCTCGTTCTTGTAATATGGAGGTGCTGATTCTTTGATGCTTTGGTGGTTTTCCTCGCAT
>KK119029.1:176250-212393 GCA_000611955.2 Stegodyphus mimosarum
CAGCAGGATAATTCGTTCCTGCTCTAGCCAGTATTCTCAGAGAATCATGACTGAGCCTGACATATGATGGAGTCCGAAGACGAAAGGTCTTCATAGGAGCTAGAATTGAAGACGTGATACAAGAAGCAGTCTAAATGACTGCTTCTTGTATCACGTCTTCGATTCTAGTATGATTCGATTCGTCTCACGTCTTCGAACATCTTCGATGTTTTAAAAGCAGCACTTGAGACTCGTCACCCTGAGGCGTTGTTTCCGAATGAAGTTTAACACTCACGAATTCTGCTCCACCCAGTAATGAATACCTGTTTACTGGTTTTATTTTTCTCATGCACATTGAAAATTTTCATACCAGAAGATTTCTTCTTCTCCACCGCTCATTTTATTTTCCGCATTAGAAATTGGCAAATTGAAACGTTTCAGTGCTTCCAATCCTCGCATCTGTTTGATCACTCTCTTCTTGACGTCGATTTCTGCAGTTTTCAGCATGCTGAATGTGGTTAGTGATTCCATGTTCTATGATTACTTTTTTATTCTTTTGATGCCTATTATCAGCCATCTGAATTTGTCATTTGAATTTAGAAACACCCCGTATAGCCTATTTATTATGTAGCCTCTTTCATTCGTTCGCATTTTTATAACTCTGTGAAAAATATATGATGTATGCAAGTATAAAATTATCGTCAAATGCGAAACAGTATGTCTTCCATTAGCAAACATTTTCTTGAAGTTAACGTGTAAACAACCTTCTATTCGGCGAAACGGAGAGGACAACAACGGACAAAAATGAAAGTGAAGATTTTCGTTCTTTTAATTTTATAATTAATTTTTCTTTCAAATAAATTGTTTCCTTTTAAAAACACCAGAGTAAGCTTTCGAAAGATACGGTCTTAATGATACTATTGGAACCTAAAGTTAAAGTGTTCTCCAAGGCTCTGTACTGAGTCCCATCCTTTATTCGTTGTTTATTTCAGGGTTAAGAAAAAGTATCTATCCTTGTGAAGTCGCACTTTTTGTTCATGATGATGTCATGTGGAGCAGTGATTATGACGCAAATAAACTGGAATTTCGGATGAATAAAAATCTGGTAGCAGTTCAAGAGTTTGCAGGCACCCAAAAACTTAATTTTAATGCATCCAAATCCTCCAGCTGCCTCTTTTCTACAATGAGACATCTTTATAATTATTCTCCTAACATTCCTCTGAATGGAGCGCGCTTGGGCTGTATTAAACACCGTTCCTGTCTCGAATTCCCTTTGGATCCCGAAGTGAACCGCAATAAGTATATCGAGAAATTGGCCGATAAAGCAAGAAAAATACTTCGGATCATGAAGTATGTCTCGGGTAAAGACTGGGCTTTTGACGCCAATACCGTTAGAATAACCTACATCAGCTTCGTCAGCCTTGTCCTTGAATATGGTTACCGAATCTATCAATTGGAGAGAGTACAGCTCAGGGCAGCGAGAATCATCACTGGCCTTAGAAATAGTTGCGCAAACGACATTGTTCGCTATGAGGCGTATATCCAGCCTTTGGGAAAGCGTTTTAAATTGAATTCCTACAAGTATTTTAACAAGCTTCAGAGTTTGGGTCCTTGTAATCGGACCTCAGCCTTAATTTAAAAAAATAAACGCCTAAAGCGAGAAAACCCCATATAGTTATGAGTAGAACTCGGATTTTATCAATTTAAATGTTAAAACATCAATACCGTTTAGCTGTTTTGTTCCAGATACTTCTTTTAATCATATTAAGATCCCTGCGGAATTGTCGACTAATACTGTCAAGGGCAACCATCCCCCGAAACTCCTGAGGCAAATGGTTCTTGAAATCATTAATGATGTTCCAGCCCAGGCCCTTGTGTTACCTCCGTCCGCATATAGAGCAGTGAGTGGCATTTATTGTGACACCCCTGAAGGAGATATCAGATGCAGCAACAGAAACTCTGATCATTGCTTCGTTTTCAGATCAGAATATATCGCCATCAGCAAAGCACTTGATTATGCTCTCTGTTTAAGTAGTGACATTATATGGTTTCTGACAGACAGGAGAAATTCCATTCAGTACCTTAAAAACTGGCATAAGATCGTGGATAAGACCGGTCAGGATAATGTATCTAAACTTTTCGAGCTTGGACAGCGTAAATCAGTATATCTCCAGTGGATACTGTACCATGTTGGGGTGTATGGTAACGCAATACCTGACGATCTGCAAAGAAAAGGTTGTGATCTTCCTACACCCACGTCCACTGATTTCTGACTAACTGAAATTCATTCCTATTACAAACATAAAGATGGGACGCGAAGAGTCGGAGTTACAGGGATCAATATAAAAGTATTAAAGCAGATTGATAAACCAAGAAATGTTGTAAAGGAGCCGCTACACTTGCTAAACAAATACATAATTTTCATAGCTTTACAATCGACTGAAATTAGCATTTAACTCTGGCAACTTTAAAAAACCTTTGATTTTAAAGAACAGGAAGCAAGTGAACACGAAGCAAGGGATAGTGAAACACTTATCAAATTTAGTTCCTCAAATTCCAAATCAGGGTTATGTAATTAACATAGGATGCCCATTGGTTAAATAGCTTGCAATCGCAGACGCATACAAAGATCAAACAGCGAAAGTTTTACGTATAATAAAGTGATTATTAAGTACCGTTTTTTATGTATACGGTTGTTATATAAAGTTTTAATTTAATGTTGCATCTGCTTCCCTCATTTATTTCGTATGTTGTTTAATAAAGCCGTGTTAGCTTTGGATAGCAAACCGGTGGTTTTGATACAAGCATTCTGTCAATGGTCTTTGTCAATGGTCAAGCTTTAGAAATTGTGTGGTCAAATATTTTTTAGTGGAGTATGACGCCGCGAATATTTCGTCGATGGTAGAGAACGTTGTTTTAAATTCAAGGAAGTAGGATCTTGCAAACTCTTCAAATCTTCGTCTTGAGGTTGTCCACCAATTACTTTACAATAATCCATTGACAAAACTTCATTAACCCTAATAACAACTGCATTACTGCGAATGCAGTAGCTCCCCTGTATAAATAATTCTGTAACAAAGTATCAACAACTGCATTTTTTTATTTTACCTTTTACATACGTTTGATAGGAATCCCAAAATAATAGACAAAAATATAAAACTACAAAAAAAAATGTATAAAATTATGAAAAATGTAGGTCAGAATTAAAATTTCATTTTATTAATCTTAACTTTTTACTGTATTCCTAAACTTTCTTGAGCTCATGTGTTTCCCTCTATTTTGCATGAAGTAAATTAACTTATGCATTTTTCCTATTTCCGCTCACTTTATTTAATTCAGATGAGAAGGTAAATGGTTTTGATCCATTACCGTTCCGTAAAACAAAATCATTGGCATTGAGTAGCAGCCATTTAATTGGTGAGAGTGCACTTAGCAATTTCGGAATTTTTCATGTAATTATGTTGAATTAAGGGCCTAAGCCTTACCATTTAGTGCAGCTGTCGGCAAGCCACGCCTCTTCATGACAATAGTTTTGCTGCTTTAGGCTACGCAACCAGCTAACCAGCGAATGGGCTTCAAAGTTTTTCCCGCCTCAGCTTATATGAAGAATACTATTGATGGATTTCCTCAGTTGTAAGGCCCAATTCGGGATTCCTCAGGAATCTGGATACAGCAGGGACACTAATTCCATGCTGCATGCCGGAATAGTACTAATAGTGTCAAAGTATCAAAGACTGCGAAATGTAATGAAGCTGTCTACTGTTGTGAAAAGAAAAATTTGCGTGTTTTCTTTTAATTTTTAATTTTAACTTGCATACTCAACCTCTCTTGGTACCGTGACAAACTAAAAAAAAACTACTAAAATACTCATACAAATATAATGAGTTCATAAAACCAAATCATAGAGTCTGGTGTTTGAAAACAAATTAATTAATACCTCAAGCCAGATTAAATTTTCATAAATCCTCACACAGTAAATTAAGTTTTATCATATCAACTCTCAACTCTTAAGTTCAATGAAATGAAAAATCCTCCCTGGTGTTTTGTTAAAATCAAAATATTAATATTCATGTAAAATGCATTACTGACACAAAATCATGAACATGCTTTCTCTCACTAAACTAATTAATCAGCTTTGCTTCCTGTAAACACATAAATTTCAATACAACCTTAGAGATAGCCACAAACACTTAAAAGTAAAACACAGAACAGTTCAAAACACCAGATAGAAATAAATCTAACACACTAAGAACTCAAAACACCAGTTAAGTTAAATTAATAAATCTGATCGTATAGTCATAAATAACATTAAATTTCTCCTACGCCCGCAATAAACTACCCAGGTTCGAATAAAAGTTTAACCATGTTTTCCGAAAGGATCACATGGGTGACCTACAGTAGACCACAAGATAAAACACAAAAAAAAACATACAATAGTAAATCAAATAAAAACATTTGTTTAATATTCCAAAAGATTATCCATTCAGAATAGCTGGCCAGACTACCCCTACAAACATTTACTAAAAATTACTCACAATTCTTCATGCGACAATCTAAACCATGATCAATATTGTATTCAAAATTATTAGTTATGTATCTTACAATAATTTCTTAATTATCCCTGAACCATACTTAAGTAGTCTGAAACATTTTTTATTTCTTTAAATATTTCCAATTTAATAATAATTTTTATATTTCTTGCCTAATTTTTCTCTACTCCCTTGTTTCTGAAGCTCGTTCCTCTCTTCTCCTTTCTGCTTGACTTTTAAATCGACCAATGGCACTTCGCTTTGGTTGCATAATTGTGGGATTAAATAAAAAGGATTTCCATTTATTTTCTTCAGCTGGAAATCAACAATATTTTTATTTATTCAAGTTCATTATTCACGCTTTATTATTCGCGTCTATTACTCACGCTATTATTCACGTTTATTTATTACTCACGTTTTATTATTCACTTTTTATTATTTTATTTATTCACATTATTATGCAGTTTTTTGACTGCATTTTTGTATTTATTAGAATTTGCTGGCGAAAAGTCGAACGTGAAACGTATTAATGTTGTATTTTGTAATCTAAATTAATTTGCTGAAATCTTAAAGGAAACACAATTTATGTATTTAAAATATTTTACATTTTAATATAATTTGTAATATTCAAATAGATTCAGAAGAACGATTTAATATTTTTCTTACCTTCTGATTTATATTTTTATTTTTGTTACAACTGTTATTACGGGTATGTTATTTTTTACAGTTTAGTTTGTTTTATAAAAGTAAATTCTGTAAGTAAATTTCATGGGTAAAAATTTAATTTTTCAATTTATTGATGGTTACACTTTTAACAAATATTACTAATTAAATGTTATTTTGATATTTTTGGGATATTTGTTCGGGAACATCTAGAACCCCAACTCTGATTTAAAAAAAAATTTCAAAAACATTCCTAGGGATGTACCTAATAATTTCCCAAATTTTCACAGCGATTGGATGTATGGTTTTTGATTCTATCTAGTACAGACAGACACACATTTATTTTTATATATATAGAAGAAGATTACCTTTGCAGTGACTTATACTTGTTATTTTATTTTTCACTTCCTGAGTGGTCAGTAGAATTGCAAATTTAATTTAGTAATAACGAGAAGAAAAACAAAAGGAAAAGAAAAATGAAAAATGTAAGTAACAACTTCTTTAAAATAAAAAGCGAAAAGGAAAAAAAATATAAAAATAAATATTACTTTTGTCAAAAAAAAGTTAAACGTAAAATAGTTTTTAAAGTAAAAATATCAAAAGGAATAAATTTGGAAAAAAAAACTTTTGCAAAGTAAAACGTGAAGAGAAAATGTAAAAATAAATTTTCTTCTAAGGATATAAAATTGTGGAAACATTAATTTGCGACAGTAAAGTTTACATTTGCAAAAGCAAAACGCATAAATTTAATTTAGTAAGAAGAAGAAGAAGAAAAAAGGAAAACAATAAAAAGTAAAACAAAAAAAAGTTGTATTATTTCAAGAGCTTTCGATATGTATAATTTTAATGTTCTTCTTTGCAATGCGCCTCCCTAACTGCGCAATGACTGTAAAAAATGTTTATTTGCGATTACGAAACCAATATTAATTTGGGTATCAGACTTACAGCTCAAGAAATACTCATAGATAATTTAAAATATCCCTTACGCCAGAAACATTTTCATGCAAAAGAGATTTTCATATTTTCCCAAATGCCGCCCAGACGGTATAGTGGTTAGATCAGCCGGCTACGACACAAAGGGGCCGGGGCTCGAATCCCTGAGAAGGGACGGCTAAAGGTGGCCCACCTATGAGGTGTTTCTGTAATAAAGTGGTCACCACTTCTGGCCTTAATAGTGGCCAAACTGAAGTTGGTTAAGGGCTTGCCATTGGTAAAAAAAAATCGAATAATTATTTTATACTTAGTTTAAAAAATTTCCGAGTCTGTCCAAACTGGTGACAGTTTATGTGATTAACCATATTCTCGCACTGCTTACAAATTTTGCTTTTGAAGCTATCGGATATATTACATACAACAATTGCTTTTGTTAATAAAGGAATTTTTTCCGTAGCTTACTCACATCCTCTGCGATTACACGTATTCGAAGGTCGACTTTTCCTCCTCTTATCTTTGAATTCTCTACAACATTTCTCTTTTGAATTTGTTTCGCATTTTATATTTATTAGTCCAAAAGCGACGTTTCCCGAAACGGAATATTTTTTACGAAACGGCATTGTGCGGTGAAATACTTTCTTAAGGCCGCTCTGTTAAATAGCTAATCGTTTGCGCCATTAAAAGTGGTTATGTTTGTAGTGCTTAATATGGCAACGCAAAGTTGTTTCGATAATGTAGTTTACAAAATCTTAGTCGTTCGGTTGTTTCTATGCTGTATCCGAAGCAAAATTTGAAAGATTAAATAAAATAATTAAATATGTTAAATGGTGTTTGTATTTTTAATCTATGTTATAGTCCACTTGAAAATAAGGTAACAGATTTATGGCCCTTTAAGAGCCGGAGAAGAATTGGCTAAATAAATTCTTGTTTCGAACGTTAAAAGCATAAAATCTTTAGTTTGATTGTGCATGAAAAAAGAAAATGGTTAACTCAGACGATGAACTGAACAGTAAAGATACTTCCACAGTATTGTAATCAGATGACAAACTAAGAGTGTTTAATCGACGTCGTTGAAACTTTAAAATTAGGATCACGAAACTGGAATCTTTTTTGAAAGATTCAAATTTGAAGGCTGACAAGATGCGCCTTCCAATCAAATTGGATATGGTTTCGAACATATTATCTCAGATCGAATTGTTGCATATGGAATATTGCGATGTCATTGACGATGAAAGTTTATCGAATGTGGATTTAGAATTTGAAGAACTGGAAGACAGTTTAGAAACAATAAAATTAAGCTTACAAACATTATTATTAAAGTCAGATTTAGTTGATAAATGTTTAAGGAATAATATTAAGGATCCTAATTCTGTTTCTATTCAGTTACCTGATTAAAGCTTACCAGAATTTAACGGTTATATTGAGTACTGGAGTAATTTTAAAAAACAATTTGATAGTTTGATTACCTATAACTCTTCTTTAAATGATATTTAAAAATTGTTCTATTTGCGTTCTGAATTAAAAGGAGACGTGAAAGCTGTAGAAACTCCAGAATACACTTTTCAGTCTTTATTTGAGGTATTTGATAGATATCAAAAGAGACGGTGGATTGTCAATTCTCATAATATGAATATTTTAAATTTTGAGAAAATATATGTTGAATCTTATAAAAGTCTTAGAAATCTAGTTGATATTTTGAAAAAAAAAAACGTAAGACGTTTTAAACTTAATAAAATTAGAAGCTAATGAACTGACGCATCAATTCGTCATAAATATTGTCATTCAAAAGTTAGACATAGAAACAAGAAAACATTATGAGATGAGTTTAACATCAACTGAATTACCCAAATTTGGAAAGTTCATGGAATATTTAGAAAAACAATCACAAATGTTTGCATGAATTTGAACTACCCTCACTAAAAACTAAAATATCTTATACAAATAAAACCAGAAATTTCATGTTCAGATTAAACAATAATTCCTTCCAATTGTGTGAAAAGTCGCATTTTGTATATAATTGTTCTGTATTTCTGAAAATGACTCCATTGCAAAGATTTAATGTTGTTAAAAAGCATGCAGTTTGTATAAACTGTTTAAGTGACAAACATAAGCTTGCATCATGCAAATCCAAATATTCTTCTTATTTATGCCAAGGAAAGCAGAATTATCTATTATGCCCGTCTAAAACTAAAAATTCCTTGTCTGAGAATACTTCGCCAAACCATGATAATCCTCCAAGTTCGCCGTCGGAAAATCGTCCCATCTCAGAGACTGCAGATCCTCGTGATACGCAAAGAATAAGGAACCCTAGTTCGGCACATGTAATGAAAAATCCGAGCATAACTGAAGTGGTACAGACTTCTGCAACTTTAAATAAAATATCAAACAAATCAGTTTTGCTTTCTACAGCCATGATTAAGGTTTGGTCACCGATTCTGAATGATTATATTAGCGGCAGATTGATACTTGACAGTGCATCTCAATAGCATTTTATGACCTCGCAATTCGCTTCTATGCTGCCTCTTAACAAACAAAAGATAAATATTCCTGTTAAGGGTTTAAGTGGAAATGCGATGAATATCAAATGGAAATTAAAAGGCGTTCTTAGTAATAATGACTTTTCATTTACTTCAGTAATAGACTTTCTCTTCGTACCTAAAATTACAGACTTAGTTCCTTCATCAGATCCTCATACTGAACATGAAAAATTAAGTATGCCAAATCGTTCTAGATTAGCTGACCCAAGACGCTTATGAATTTGAGTCTGAGCTTTTCTATTAAATAATAAAGGATGATAGCAAATGTGTATCTGAAAATTTAATATTTATAAATTCCGTATTTGGCTTGATTGCTAGCGGATGATTTGTTTCAGATACCGGTAAACAATGTTGTTATTTAAGAACTGATTCGGAAAGCATTGATAACATTTTAAGAAAGTTTTGGGAAATAGAAGAAAATTCCGTTAATCGACCCTTAATTAATTCTTAACAGTTGTCAATCAAGTTGAAGGTATTCTAAATAGTCGACCACTCATTCCATTATCTTCAGATCCAAATGATTTCTGATTTTAACACCCAGCCATTTCTTAATTAGTCGACCTATTAATGCTATTCCTGAACCTCAACTAATTAATTTATCAACTAATAGGCTTTCTAGATAGCAACAAGTTGAGTAATTTAATCAAATTATTTGGCAAATGTGATCAAGAGATTATCTAATTAATCTACAAGAAGGAGGAAAATGGCAGTTTGGAAAAAGTAATATCCAAAAGGACAGCCTTGTATTGTTAAAGGAAGATAACCTACCAATTTGTTCTTGGTTAAAACTACTTGGCCGGATTCTGTGAAAAACATTTTCAAAAAACGTTCCCCTTAGCTGTCGAAATTGCACTTTCTAGCATATATATGGATGATATTATAATAGGCAGCCAAGATATCAAAACATGTAAAGTTCTTAAAGACCAGTTAACTAAAATGTTCCATTCATGTAGCATGACTGTACATAAATGGAATTATAACTGTGATGAGATTCTAGAAATAAAAGATCAAAACTCCGCAGAGCATTTATTTGTCCAAACTGAAGAATCTTCTACTAAAACACTAGGTATAGTTTGGAATTCGAAAGAACATACATTTGTTTTTAAAGTTTCAGTAAAACAGCAGAATGTTTATGCCAAACGGGAAATTTTATGAACAATTGCAAAATTTAATGACCCATTCGGATTTATTTCTTTATCGTCTCTTATAACTAACACCAAGATGTTTCTGCAGAAGCTTTGGCTAGGGAAAATTAACTGGGGATGAACTTACTGACCCACTGAGAAAAGAATGGAACCGTTTTGTTCACACCATAAAGGAAACTGAAAACTTTAGAACTGACAGACATATCTTGAGTGCTGATCCTCAATTCGTTGTTTTACTAGGCTTTTGTTATGCTTGCATTGTTGCATATGGGCAGTTGTTTATCTTCGAAGTTATAATGAAAACTCTTCTACTCCAACTAAATTGCTTGCCAGCAAATCAAGAGTTTCGCCTTTAAAGACAATTTATTACCGCGATTGGAGCTATGTTCTTATTTATTACTCTCACAACTTGTCAACAAAATCATGCTTTCCCTAAAATTAGACATTCCCAAAGTCCTGTTATTATCGGACTCAACTATCTCTTTCGCCTGGATAAATTCACACCCTCATCAGCTCAAAACGTTGTAGGAAATCGAGGGTCTAAAATTCAGTCTTTGACATTAAATTATCAGTGGAAACATATTGTTACGTGCGTACGGGTTCGTAATATATTGAATGCACAAGTCGTAAAAAGTTAACAAAAATTTATTCTTTCCACAAGAAATAAATTAAAATGCTGAAATATTTCTTCACAAATCTTCGCACAATATCACAATATCTCAAACGTTTAGCAAAAACTCAGTTCAAAACAGATAAAATAATTCTATCTCACAGCGAAATCGCTACAATCAATACAGCATTAAGTAAACAAACAGCAGTTCGCTTTTTACAGCTACAAGTATAACAGCAACAACAACAACTAACTAACTAACTGAGATGAGGTGTTTCACCTCGGCTTTTATAAGCTTTTTAATTATCAGTAGAACAATCACGATGTTTCTAGATTTTTCTGGATGGCAACAGTAATTACGAGATATTTATTTATTAAGCATTAAATGCACGCGCTCTTTTATTTTTATTGCTATTTTTTTTTTGGCGTAGCTTTCTCTTCAAAAATCGTCTGCGTTGCTAAGGCAACATGAAGCAAATCTAATTACAATTCTAAATAAATAGCCAAATAAATGTGAAATTCGTAACATTACCCCCTTCCCAAGGACTGCACGTCCCGGGCAGTACAATCCCTGGACAGGAAGCCAAACTTACAACTAAAGCATCAGTGCTATAATAAACATTACTTTATAATAACAAAATAAACAATAATTAAAATAAGTGACTTTCAGCAAATTAAATTCTATCCAACGCGAAATACAATTCAAATACTAAGTACAAATACTATCAAATACAAATGCTATTAAACACAAATACTTATCAAATACTACTACTTAACAAATACAAATCAAATACTAAATACAAATAGGACCATGGTCTTATACTATGTACATTACTATTTACAATTATATACACTACGTACTATGGCCATAGTAATGAACTAACCTGTCGTAATGAACGACTTTAGGTTTAGAGTTCGATGACTTACGGATCCGAACCACGACGTCGTTCAGCCTGTTTAGGACTGTGTAAGGACCATCCCAAGGTGATTGTAGTTTCGGAGAAAGTCCTTTTCGACGAGTCGGATTCCATAACCACACCTTGTCTCCTTCGTTGAAACGATGTCCAGTAGCTCTCGTGTCGTAGCGGGTCTTCATCTTCTCCGTCGCCAAGTTGACTCGCTCTCGTGCAAAGTTGTGCATCACTTCAAACCGGGCCTGGAGGTCTTGAATGTATTCCTCAGGCGATGAAGGCGCATCCGGAGGGCGACCAAACAAAAGATCACATGGCAGACGAAGGTCACGACCGAAGAGCATCTGAGATGGGGAATAGCCGGTAGTCTCGTGGACAGCACTGCGGTAAGCCAGTAAAAATAGTGGCAACTTCTTGTCCCAGTCCTGTTGGTTTCTGGAAACCACTAATGAGAGGTTATTGAGGATGGTTCGATTAAACCTCTCTACCATACCGTCCGACTGGGGATGTAAAGGCGTCGTTTGGGTTTTGTCAATGCCGAGTAGCTTGCAGAGTTCCTTGACTACAGCCGAGGTAAAATTCCTTCCCTGATCGGAATGTAACTGAAGAGGCACTCCGAATCTGGAAATCCAGTGCTGTATCATCATCTCTGCTACTGTGACAGCCTCTTGATCAGGAATAGGATACGCTTCAGGCCACTTGGTGAAGTAATCAATGGCAACGAGGATGTATTTGTTGCCATCAGCAGTTCGTGGCAGAGGTCCTAAGATGTCAAAGGCGATACGTTCAAAAGGTGCTCCTACATTGTAACGTTGCAGCTTCCCCCGGCTGCGTTTCTTCGGTCCTTTCCGACTTGCACAGGCATCGCAAGTTCGGCACCACTTTTGCACGTCATCCTTTGCATTATTCCAGTAGAAACGCTCCCGAACTCTCTGCAAGGTCTTCATTATTCCGAAGTGACCTCCTGCAGGGCTGCTATGTAGTTCTTTAAGGACGTCCGGGATTCGGGATCTTGGGAGTACCAGCTGCCATCGGAATGTTTTTCCATCATCCGATTCGAATTTTCGGTACAAGACGCCGTTTCGAATATGGAGTGAGTCCCAGAGAGCCCAATATTGTTTTGTCGTGGGACTATAGCTCGAAATATCCTGCCAGGTAGGTTTTCTGTTTGAGGTCTCCATTAACTCAATTATGGGTTTAATATCACGGTCTTCCATCTGGTCTTTCCTGATTTCCTTGTCACTCCATGGGTCTGGATCAGCCGATGTTGATGCTGTAATTTGCCGTGCAACTGGATTAACCAGTTGGTATTTAGCTTCGACCCTGGAACAATATCGGCAGTTTTCCGGGCAAGGTCTTCTAGACAAGGCGTCAGCGTTTCCGTGCGACTGTCCTTTGCGATGACGGATGATGATGTCATATTCCTGGAGTCTCTGTATCCACCTAGCTATCTGACCCTCAGGATTCTTGAAATTTAAAAGCCAGGCCAATGATGCATGATCTGTGCGGAGCAGGAATTTTCTGCCGTATAAATAATGATGGAAATGTTCTACGGCTTTGACTATGGCGAGCAACTCTTTCCTGGTGACACAGTAATTCCTCTCCGGTTTAGATAGGCACTTGCTCCAGTAAGCTACTACACGTTCTTGGCCCTCTATTTCTTGGGACAAAACAGCGCCGACACTTTCATTACTCGCATCCGTGTCGAGAATAAATGGTCTGTCGAGCTTAGGATACGTCAGGATTGGAGCAGATGTTAAGGCTTCCTTCAGGTTCTTAAATGCATTCTCACATTCTTTTGTCCACACGAACTTTTGCTTGCTCTCTGTCAGCTTGTGAAGGGGTCTTGCGATGGAAGAAAAATCCTTCACGAATCTCCTATAGTAGGTAGAAAGCCCTAGAAAGCTTCTCAACTGGTGGACATTTTCGGGACGTCTCCAGTGTTTAACTGCTGACACTTTTTCAGGATCCGTGCGCACACCTTCAGCAGAGATGACATGTCCGAGGTAAGTCACTTCCTGTCTGAATAATTTGCATTTAGCGGTACTCAACTTCAGATTGGCTTCTTTCAGTTTCTGAAGCACCTTTCTAAGATTTTCCAAATGTTCTTCGAAACTCTTCCCGACGATGATGATGTCATCCAGGTATATCAGACAGGCTTCGTATGAAAGACCTTTTAAAACAGTCTCCATTAGACGTTCGAATGTAGCTGGCGCATTACATAGTCCAAACGGCATCACCTTGAACTGCCAAAGTCCTTGTCCTGTAGTAAATGCCGTCTTTTCTCGGTCATCAGGATGTATTTCTACCTGCCAATATCCACTCTTTAAATCAAGTGTCGAGAACCACTTGCTTCCAGAAAGAGTATCCAGAATATCGTCAATTCTAGGAAGAGGGTAACTGTCTTTCTTCGTAACCTCGTTCAACCGGCGATAGTCAACGCAAAATCTGGTTGATCCGTCTTTCTTCCTCACCAGGACGATGGGAGATGCCCAGGGACTTGCTGAAGGCTCGATGACATTGCTTTCTTGCATGTCCTTTAAAAGTGCTCGTACCTCTTCCTGTTTCGCAATCGGCAGACGTCTTGGATGTTGCTTGATTGGTGGATGATCACCAGTATCGATTCTATGTTGAGTCAAACTGGTTCGACCAACGTCAGAAGACGAACGGGAGAAAACATCTTGAAGATCTTTAATAACACGCTCGGCAGCATTCTTTTCTTCATCGTTTAATTGCGCATTCTGCAGTAACTCCGATATAATGTTGTCGGAAGACACGGGTTTTGAGATGTTACTTTTTCTTTCAACGCTGGTTACTGGGGTACATTCTGCAACCACTTCACCTTTCTTAATAACCCTCGCCTTATCAGTTACATTGGCAACTCTCACCGGGATAACGGTCCCTGATAGGTCGACGAGTGCTGAGGCTATTAATACTCCTTTAGGGCTATTACAATTCTTGGGATATTCCATGACGCCGTAGCGGAAATTTCTATTTTCGGCTATGGATCCAGGAAGTAAAATTTCTGTTCTTGCCGGTATTGTGATATCGTCTTGAGCTATTATTTTGTGGATAGATTTCACTCCTTCATCATTAATTTCGAATAAAGTTATGTCTTCAGAGGCAGAATGCAGTTCGTTATTTTTAAAGTCCAAGGAAAAATTGTGTTTCCTTAAAAAGTCCAATCCGAGTATGCAAGGGTCTGTAATTTCTGCTACATAGGCCGTGTGATGGTAAGTGGCACTTCCAAACGTGATGTTAACGTTTAATTTCCCCTCTATATCGATCTTCTCCCCGGACACAGTCTGGAGGGTAACGCAGGGCGGCGTCCAGATAAGTTTACCTTCGAGTTGTTGAGCCAAATCTTTTCGAATGATGGTAACATTGGCTCCCGTGTCGATCGTCATGTTACAAGGAATTCCATTGATTTGTCCCATGATGAAAATTCCGTTATTGCCGCCACTCACTGCAGAAATCTGAAGCGCTTTAAACTGGGGCTTTTCATTATCTGGCAACCTCCGCCCCGCGAGATGGCCACGAATTAGTTTCCCTCCTTCTTGAGAGGCGCGGTCTTAACATCCGTGCCCTGGGGTGTTCTGCAGTTTCTTCGAATGTGCCCTTCAGCACCGCAGTTCCAGCACTTTACGAACGGTTTCTTGTCACCAGTATTCCGTGTCAAAGCATTCACCTTTCTGGTTAAATCGTCTAGGCGAGCAGTCATTGGATCCACTGGTTCTTGTATGTGAGCAGCTCTGATTGGGTGGCGGTCTCTACGAGTGGCTTGCTGTGCTGCCTCGAATTTCATGGCATACACCAGAGCACTTTTTAAGTCCTTCACATCAGCCATTCGCAGTGCTTTCTGTATTTCAGGATCCCGGATGCCGTCGATGAAGTATTGCAGGGACAGGATTTCTCTTGTTTCTGTCGGGCACTCCGAAAAGGCGAGGTGGGACAGCCTTTCAACATCCGTGGCGAGCTCCTGGAGTGTTTCCGTAGGCTTCTGTTGACGGGATTTTAACTGCAGCCTGCTGTAATCTTTTAAACACTTCTCTCCAAAACGCAGCTCTAAAGCACCGGACAGAGCTTCGAAATCTAGCCTTTTGTTTTCGGGAAGAGTTTGAAGGATGTCCGCTGCGTCTGCTCTCAGAGAAGCCGCAAGGTGACAGGCCTTAGCTTGGGAATCCCATCCATTTGCTTCCGCAACTATAGAAAATTGTGTCTTATACACTTGCCAGGAGGTCTTCCCATCATATGTCGATAGCTTCAGAGAAGGATGTGCAGGCATGGCTAGGAATTTAAAAGTATCCGAATTGCTTCCTGCCGTCGCTACGAATTTCTTTAAAGTATCAACTTCTTTGGCAACTGCGGAAACTTTGTCATCAATTTGTTGTTCCACTGCAGAAACTCTTTCTTGAATTTGTTCTTTCACAGCAGAAACTCTGTAATCGATTTGTTGTTCTACGGCAGAAACTCTCTCTTCTATTTGTTCTTTGACAGAAGAAACTTTATTTTCAACCGCATCTATTCTGCCTTCCATAGTCTCAAATTTATTTTCTATTATGCAAGTAATTTCCTTTTTCATTTCTTCTTGACTTGCTTTAACGGCTCTCATCTCTTCCTTAACGGATTCTTGACCCAATTTCAACTCTTGAACCGTTTTCATCTGATCTTTAACAGATTCCTGAACAGCCTTCATTTCTTCCTTAACAGATTTCTCCATCTTTTCTTGAACAGAATTCATTTCTTCCTTAACAGATTTCTCCATCTTTTCTTGAACAGAATTCATTTCATCTTTAACAGATTTCTCCATCTTTTCTTGAACAGAATTCATTTCATCTTTAACAGATTCTTGAACAGCTTTCATCTCCTCTTTCACGGAATCTTGGCCAGCTTTAATTTCTTCTTTAAATGCAGCAAAGGCTGCCATGAATTGCCTTAATTGTTCTTCCATTGCTCTAGTTAATGGCATTCAAAAATCCCACTTCTGACACCAAAAATTGTTACGTGCGTACGGGTTCGTAATATATTGAATGCACAAGTCGTAAAAAGTTAACAAAAATTTATTCTTTCCACAAGAAATAAATTAAAATGCTGAAATATTTCTTCACAAATCTTCGCACAATATCACAATATCTCAAACGTTTAGCAAAAACTCAGTTCAAAACAGATAAAATAATTCTATCTCACAGCGAAATCGCTACAATCAATACAGCATTAAGTAAACAAACAGCAGTTCGCTTTTTACAGCTACAAGTATAACAGCAACAACAACAACTAACTAACTAACTGAGATGAGGTGTTTCACCTCGGCTTTTATAAGCTTTTTAATTATCAGTAGAACAATCACGATTTTTCTAGATTTTTCTGGATGGCAACAGTAATTACGAGATATTTATTTATTAAGCATTAAATGCGCGCGCTCTTTTATTTTTATTGCTATTTTTTTTTTAACGTAGCTTTCTCTTCAAAAATCGTCTGCGTTGCTAAGGCAACATGAAGCAAATCTAATAACAATTCAAAATAAATAGCCAAATAAATGTGAAATTCGTAACAATATCTTGTCCAGCGAAAATCCTGCTGATCAAATATCTTGTGGTGTTCTTCCCTCTGATTTCAAATACCTTGACCTTTGGTGGTCAGGGCCACCTGTTGCGCTGAAAATAACCTCGAATGATTCCAGTGCGGAACAAATGAACTCCACTGAAAAAGAACTATATTTAAATGAGCTTAAAAGTTCATCTAACATCAACTTAGCTCACTCTACGACAAGTGACCAATTTCTCTCTCTAGGTAATAATTTTCATAAACTAATACGAATTCTTAGTTATTTTTAGGTTTACATATAACTGCAGAAACAAGGAGAGAAAATCTGGTTCTATAACAATTGAATAGGTTCTATAACTATTGAACATGCCAAAAGGTCTTTAATTAGAGCAGTGCAGGTAAAGGTATTCCATCGAGAAATTAATGCCTTAGAGAAAAAAGAAAATATTAAGGGAAGTAATATGAGTAAATTAAATATATTTCTTGACAATTGTGGTCTCCTTCGTTTTGGCGGTCGACCTTGTCCATTCTGATATATCATTCGCTTGGAAACATCCTATTTTACTTCCTCGCGATCATAAATTAACTAATATTATAACGAACAATATTCACATAAAAATTTTCCCCTTCGGGCTCAAACATTACTTAATATTGTAAGGCAAGAGTATTGGCTACTAAATGGAGGAAGTAATGCTAGGAGAATTGTATATCATTGCATCACATGCTTCAAGGTAAAAACTAAAATAGAAGAGCATTTAATGGCATCTTTGCCTAAGGAAAGAGTAACAGTAAATCCCCCTTTTCTAACACCGGTATAGACCTTTGTGGTCCATTTCACACAAAATAAAAAATTCAACGTAAAGGAACTTTAAACAAAATTTATGTAACAGTATTAGTTTGTTTTGCCACTTGCGCAATACAATTAGAAATTCTCACAGATCTTACAGCTGAGGCTTTAATTGCTACTTTAAAACGATTTTTTGCTCGTTGTGACATTTCTTCTACAATATTTTCAGACAATACTACTAATTTCGTAGGCGCTAATTCAGACCTGAAAAAATTATATCACCTCGCTTGCAGCCCTCCTGAAAATTTAGCTGATTATTTAGTTTCGCAGGCAATTTCTTGGAAATTTTTACCTCTTAGATCTCGTAATTTTGGCGGACTCTGGGAAGCAGCAGTTAACGTACCTAAATATCTTCTAAAAAGGGTAGTAGGGAATTCCAAATTAACTCTTGAAGAATTCTTAACAGTTGTCAATCAAGTTGAAGGTATTCTAAATAGTCGACCATTCATTTCATTATCTTCAGATCCAAATGATTTCTGATTTTAACACCCAGCCATTTCTTAATTAGTCGACCTATTAATGCTATTCCTGAACCTCAACTAATTAATTTATCAACTAATAGGCTTTCTAGATAGCAACAAGTTGAGTAATTTAATCAAATTATTTGGCAAATGTGATCAAGAGATTATCTAATTAATCTACAAGAAGGAGGAAAATGGCAGTTTGGAAAAAGTAATATCCAAAAGGACAGCCTTGTATTGTTAAAGGAAGATAACCTACCAATTTGTTCTTGGTTAACTGGTCTAATTCATGATGTAATACCTGAGAAAGATAGAAAAATACGTGTTGCTCTAATAAAATTACTTCGCCGGATTTTTAAATGTAGCATTTCTAATATATGTTTATTGCCTGGAAATAATACCTAATCTTTGTATACTCTTACAGCATTTATTATTTTAATGAATATTTTACATTATATTTAGACGTATTTCTTTATTAGTGTGTTAGTTTGAATTTTAAGCGTTCTTAAAATTTTCATTCTAATGTGCTAAACTAATTTTGTTGAAATCCTAAGGATTTTAAACTTGGGCGTTGTTAACGAAACTCTAACCGTTAAACAGCTAACCCTTTGCACCATTAAAAGTGGTTATATTTGTACTGATTAATATGGCAAAGTTATGTTGCTTCCATAATGTAGTTTACAAAAAACTTAGTCGTTCGTTCGTTTCGCTGCTTCATCGGAAGCAAAATTTGAAAGGCTAAATAAAATTGTTAAATATGTTAAATGGTGTTTGTATTTTAAATTTATATTACAGTCTACTTGAAAATAACGGAACAACCACTAAGGCGGCCGAAACATTTACAGTCAGGAACTTGTCCAGATAAGATTCAATAGAAGAGTGATAATTCTCGAATTTTGTATGAGCGTGTCTAACGTTCACAATCCGAAGTACTACATTTTGAGATATCCAGAGATAATAATTTATCCAAATAATTGTCGTCGAATATCTTATTATTCATGAATTAAAAAATATATGCAGTATTACAAACTTAAAGCTTAGAGGATTCCACATCAAGTTACATATCCTTTCCATACGAACAGAAAGAGACAATGACTTACTAAGTAGAACTAGCGCCATTTTCACCCACACTATTGGTAGCATTTCCTAACGCGGGAAATTCACTATCTTTGGCAGAAATAATATTTATGGTAATCCAAAAATATTGCAGTTAATCAATCAACATTTAATCACAGTAAAAAAATCACTCACAAAAATGCAAAACGCAGGAATCACAATAGACATAAATTACTCAAGGAACACTTTCCTCGTCATGGTTACCGGAGTAACTGAGGAGCGAAATACGGCGAAATGCGACAGGAATCTTCGATCGCGCATGTGAAGAAAATCTCGAGTCAGAGGATTTTCTGAGTCTTAGCGGGCCACACAAGCAAAAAAGAAAAAAAAAAAATTCGAGGGCCACTATTTGCTCTTAAATACTTTTAATTGATAAAAACCTTCTGGTGGAGATTTTAAAAGCACAAATGAATTTTTTTTAAAAAATCTTCACCATGTTATTAATCAAACTTGCGAATTACGTTGCTAAAGCTTTTGCGATGTGCAGAGAAGTGAAGAAATAACAGCGCCGTCACACAAAAAACTGAAATTTTTTCCAAAGCCACCGCTCTGCCTACTATAGACAATGCAGTTTCATTTATAAACATAACGAACAGCTAAAACAAACGCATAAATCTCCAAGTTCCTCTTTAAGCCGCGATTAGCACGCAGTAGTTACGTGCTGTGTTCCGGCTGTCTTGATATAGATGCTACTAAGAGCGCTGCAGGTGGGGAAATGCTTGAGCTGGGCGGTGCAGGAAGCTGAGATGTAGAAAGGGGTGTGACCAAAGTCACGTGAGCTCTGAGATGACATCTGATTGGTGTTGAAGTATTCGTCAAAAAGTAGCATATATAGAATACAAGAAAAATATAAAATAAAGTGCAGAATAAATAGTTTAAAAACAATATGCTAGGTTAAATAAAGATTATATACATATGTACGTAGTATCAAGAAAGCTTGATTGCATGAAAATAGATCTGAATAGCTGTGTGCACAGGTCACGTGGGACGCCACCATCCCAAGTGCTGGTTCTGATGAATGGTGCTTCGTTTGGAACTTAAGAGTTCCAATAGTCGCTAAATGAAATAGATAGCAATTACGTAGGAAAATTCTGATTGCTATTCAGGACAAAAGCAGCAAAAGGACGGAGATGTCTGTCTTCGTCTACGATTTCGTAATGAAATAAATTAAGATGTTCACAGTCTTTAGCTTTCCTGAAAAACTTGTCATTTGCTTGCATAAATCGCTGCAATTTTAAAATTTAATAACCGCAAGAGTATAAGAGAAAACTAATGGGTAACATATTTATCATAAGTTTCATAAATATTATAATCTCAGTTGTAAATGTAGTTTTAAAAATTCATCCCATCATCGATTCGGAACCTGTTTGCGTTTGATGTATGTTCTCTGAAGAAATCTGATGAATAAAATTTCCGAAATATTTAATAGTCCAATTTGTATAAACTGTATGTATTTGTTTAAAGTTAATGAAAGGTTATCCCACATTTCCCTAAAAAGCTATCAGAGCTAAACCCTAATACTGTTCGACAGTACTGATTGAGAATTCCCAACAGGATACGTATTCGTTGTTCGCTTACGCCTCAAAATAAACTATTACGCTACCAGCTTATTATACTCTAAGAGACTAATAATAATATTCTAAAGTATTCACTTATTTGCTGAAAAGATGTTTGGAACTTAAATAAAATATCATACATGTAAATAACAAATAATTCTTTTTAATAAGCCTAACTACACGCACATATTTTGCTGATTATATAAATTGTTTTGCTGCCACTTCCAAGAAACTAAAATAAGTAACAATAATTATCATTGACCAAAACACATAAAGTAATAAAAGTAAATTAAAACACGTTTAAAATAAACTGCATTCTCTTTAAATCCAATTTTTGTAACGGATTTTATATATCGAAAACTAATTTAAGGTGATTCTCGTGTTCTTCATCAGTGCTGGATGAAATAAGTACATTTCCTAAATAGGGGCGAAAAAAGAATTCTAATCGTCTAAGACCGTGACGTATGAAATAATGAGCATATATGATCTAAACAGTATCACAATTTACAAAAAAAAAAAAAATCTTAGTATTTTTTTTACTTTATTAAACATTTCCTTCAATGTAAGTTGTTTCAGGTGCTTCGCTTTTGGTGCTAATACTTTTTCTTTAATTCTATAAACCAACATAATTTCTTGTTCAGGTACAACATTCCACAGTTTAAATCCTGTAATTACTGTGTCGAGAACTTCGACTAATTTGTCCATCGAACCCCTACCTCAATTTCTTCACTATCGGTAGCGGTATTTGCGGGATCTATAACCATAACTAGATTCCGCCGTCCGTTCATTGACTGATGATTGGGGCATTAGCATCGCAATGAAAAACTGCTGTTATATCACTTTCATTTATTACTGCTTTGAAATTGCTTTGAAGAGAATTTTTAAGATTATTTCTCTATAAAACTACTGTTTCGCTTGCTACATTACCCTCTAGTTCAACACTCTTTAAAGAATTTTCTTTTTAGATTGAGAAGGAGCTAGATCTTTAACTAAAGAAACGCTATTAGAAAAACACTGTAGAATACTTCAAAATGGAATTGATAATAGACCTAATAAATCTTATACCAAATTGTTCTAAATTTGTCAGACAATTTCCTCTGCTTACCTGCAAATGTTTAGAAATACTTGAATACCCAAAATATTTCTATCTGGCTTTGTTTTTAAGCCTTTCTCTTAAAACGATATTCAGCTGAAATGAAGTGTAATGAAAGGGAAAAAACAGTGACTGAAATAATTGCTTAAATTAAGTTTGCAAAAATATTGCTATTCAAGAAATCATCTTGAGAACGTTCACTGAAATTTTAACAATATTTCGATGCTTGTAATATATTTGTTTTTAACAGATTCCATATCAAACGGACATCATTCCCTGAACTATACTTTTTTTCCACGTTTTAGAAAATTTCAAATAATATTTACCGACGTAACAAGCTACTTTACTACTGAAGCATTCGAGGAGTATGGTCGAATATATGTGCTACCAACGAGAATATTATTGAATACAGAAGGAACCCATTTTCCGCGATATAAAGCTGATGTTCTGCTCAATTTTTGCTACAAAACATCTCAGAGGCCGGATATACTGGTTTCCCACCCTCTCTCTTATTATTCCTCTCTCTAGAAGCTTTCGGCTTGATATGTAGTTCGTGCTCAAGAGGATCATAACAGTCAAATCGCCAAACACTGGTAGTTCCTACCTGCTTTCGATTCCAAGGGAACGGGCTGGCTGCATGGGTGTTTTCAGAGTTTTCTCCATTTGTAATATAAGATGAACAAGTCTTCCTCAGAATGTCTTCCATGAAGACATCCTTACCCTGAGACAGATAGCATAAGTGGGCTTTGCGATAATCAACGAAAACAAACCAAACTGAACCAACGCTAAAAGTGCGTTCACGGCTCATACAGACTAAACGAGCATGGATGGCTTTTTCAGGATTCGAACTCGAATCCAAGACTGGGCAATCGGTTTTTCTATCTCCATGACAGAAAACGACTCAGCAGAAAATATTTTTAAGTTTTTGAGGTCGGTAGAGGAAATACATTTGAAGATTTCGCTGGCTTTATATTATAATCATGATGGAAAAATGATGTAATTACATTAAAATCATGACCGGTATTTGAAAATATTCGTCAACGTTTTGGACTGCTTTTTGTGTATGTCATCCGAAGGCAGCTTTGTTAACATTTAGGCATCCTTTTAGAACATTTATTTATTTTATAGAAATATATCGCAAGACTGCGCCATTAAGATAAGATGGTTGTAATCAAAATCCATGATGCTGAACTTTTTAAAGTCAGTAACTTTACCAGGCAAATATACATCGGTACTTTTACACTACACAAGTTTTGAGCAGGATATCAGTATTTCCATGATCTTACCAGTTCCGTAATGCATTCCAGGGTAGGCTATGACATATGTATGGATTACAGCGATGTTTCTCTATGAGAGGTAGATATAAGAGAAAACTGACTAGGTGACTAAAAACTTGCATTAAGATTTTGTTGATTCCTTTTATTCAGCAAGTCGTCAGTACTATAAAGGTGATCCTCTAATGCTATAGTTACAATTTATTAAAACCTTGCAGCATAAAGATCCACTACAAAGAATTTTCAAGGATGAAGTTGAATTATAAACTGACTGATATAATTACAGTTTTATGAAATTGCATACTTGCATGTATACGAAGCGAATAATAGATAAGATGTAATAGTAAGGAAGAAAGTAACAGAGGCTCCAAAAAATAAAGAGTTTACTGCACTAATTGCTAGACAAACATAGAGCGTTGGCAACGAAACTGCAAATTGTTGCGGAGAAGATTGTCTTTAGTTTCAAAAGCTATAAATACTTACAAATAGAATAGTCTCTGTTTAGAATATAGAATTTTAATATTTAGTGTTAGAAGGTTTTATTTTTTTACTTTCGTTTTTTAAATTTTTTCTAGAAATTTATCTAGAAATTTATCGCACATTTTACACTAAAAGGAAAATTGTCGGCACTCAAATTTCGAATCAAAATCCAGAATTAAGTTATCGCTGGTGTCCAATAAATACGGAATAATGTTTTATAAAGAGAGGAGGATTTATTCACTTTATATTAAAGTCCACTGCTTTTTCGTATTTATGTCTGTTTCTAGAAATTGCCTGTGTTGTCGTCTCCGGCTTCGCAATTTTCGACGTCAACCTAAACATGTTGATAGTCACTTTGCTTAAATTATCGCGTTGGGTTTGAGGTGAGCTCCGGTAGATTAATTAAAAACTATCCAGTCACAGAAATAAAACCAATACAAGCTGTATACCAAGGCACACTTTTAACTATCTATTTCAAGAGAAATTAAAAAATATTTATATTGAAATGCTAAATGTTCGGATGTTGATATACAAAGCGCCATAAAATCCGGTTTTTTAATACCTTACGCTGATAATTTCTTATAAAGGAATATCACCTAGTTTTTGATCAAGTGAAGTTAGTGGTGAAGTGGCTACATTAAGCCACCGTGTAATCAAAAAGACTAGATTTGCTAGATTTTCTGTTTTTGAAATTGCATACGGCAAAATGTATATAAATGTTAATCTTATCGGAGTCATAGAAGCATTTAGCATTTTGCTACATTGCAGACACTTTTACAAATATTATGAAATCTATTGAAAATATTTTAAATGAAAAAAAATATGTTCCTATATAAAAAATTTTAAAAAGGAACATACAAAATTAAAAATTGGCATTATCGACGGGTAAGTAAACTCATACATACATGATACTGCTTTCTATGTGAAATGAAAGCCAATTTAGGCTGTTATGCAAAGCACCTTACAATGTATTAATAAGCGGAAGAAATTAGAATATCGACTTCGTAAACTAAGCGTTAAAATGGATTTAAAAACCAATTAATTATGCCTTGGTAACAAACTTTCACAAAATATCATCTCTGAAAGTTACTAATTCTTTCAAGACCTCTCGATACGTATAATTCTAATGTCTTCGCTGCAAGGGCTCTCCCTAACTGAGCAGTGATTGTAAAAAGTATTTATTCCTGATAACGAAACCAATATTGATTTGGGTATCAGATTCACAGCTCAAGAAATATTAATATAAAATTAAAAAATCTCTCTTACCCCAGAAAGAGTTTTATGCAAAAGAGAATTTCATACATTTCCGAAATTAAATTTTTACTTAGCTTAATGGGAAAGTGTTCACGAGTTTGATACTAGGAACAGTTTAAATGATTAATTGCATTCTTGCACTGTGTTACCAAACCTGCTTTTACAGATTAGATATATTACACACAACAATTGTCTTAGTTAATAAAAAATTTTTTTCGTTTCAAATATGAAACTCTGAAGATTCTCGGCCCCGCCCATAGCCTACTCACCTCTCTACACTCATTCGGACGTGGACTTTGCTTCTTTTTACGATTGAATTCCGTGTAATATTTTTCTTTCCTTTTTTGAATTTGTTTCGCAATATGTACTAGCCCAAAAGTAAAGGTTTTCGCGAATAGGTGATTAGTCTCCAAACGGCATTTTTCGTCGAAGCACTTAAATGCGTTGTATCACATTTACAGTTGTTTCCACCGAATATTGTCGCTCTGAATTATATTCAACAATATTAAATAATGAAAAGAATGTGCATGAATGTATGCATGTTTCTCGCACTTTGAAAAAACAACAATTCCTAGAGCTATCCAAATTTGAACAGCGTAGTCCTGCACAAGAATATCGCCACCTGGAAGGCCGACCGAAATTTGTTTTATTGTCTGTTTCGTATTTTGTAAAAGTTTAAAGAACTTTTGTTTCACAAACTCAACGATTTCAAAGAGAGAAGTCGCTGCACTGCAAGAAATAAAACCTTTCTCTCTCCAGCCCGCGATACTGTCTATCAGAATTTCGAAAGATATGTTGTTTTTTAACGTTTTTTGATTTTGCTGTTGAGTCGATTTTATGTCAGATAAGCACTAACAATGGGATATTTAATAAATGAACTAATGCCTTCAGGATTAGTAGTGAATATTTAGCTGTTCAATTTTCCGCAATTACCAAAAGCATTAATTTTGATAGGTACCCATTTATACTTTGTCTTTTTGCAGTCAAACTGAAATGTTCCTAAAGTTTGTACGCAGTTTTATTCTCTTATTAAGTTGCTTTCCATTGCCATTAGAGGAACGACTCCTGAGGATACGTTCTGGATGCTGAGTTCTTGCTGTTGCAAATCCAGCCCCCCAAAGAGGCCATGAAATTATTTCATTTCAATGGACACCTATGACCTCTCTAATATAACAACAAAAACTCTCTAATATTTGAAAACTTGTTTTACAATTTATGTTTGTAAAAATTATGCAGCTCAAACGTAATGAGTGCTTTTTTGAGAGCTATCAGTAACATACCTTTGAGAACGTCCTAAATGGAGAATATTCTGTTTTGAAATATTTATAGATTTTGGAATTGAAGACTTTCTTCTCCTCTACAATTTGCAGTTTCGTTACCCACTCTCTATGTTCGTGTAAGAATTATTGCAATAAAGTTTTATTTTCGGATCCAATTTTATTTAGTTGTTTATTATTGCAACTTATCTATTTTTCTTTTCATATACATGTAAATATGCAATTTCATAAAACTTTAAATCTATGATTTATTTTATAATAAAACTTTTTGCTTGAAAGTCAGTTGCAGTGGATTTTTATACTGCTACCGTTTGATAAACTGTGGTTATAACATTACTTATCACCTATAGAATATTGGCGACTTGCTGAATAAAAGAAATCAACAAAACCTCAATGCAAATTTTTCTCCTACTCACTTTCCTCTAGTACCTACCTTTAATAAAGAAACATTGCTGCAATCCCTACATACTTCATACACTACCTGTGACTCTATTACGGAACTGGTAAGAGCAGGGAAACACTGCTCAAAATCTGTCCAGTACAAAAGTATCGAAGTGTATTTGCCTGGTCAAGTTCCTGACTTAAGAAAAGTTCAGTATCATGAATCTTGACTATAACGATCTCATCTTAAAGGTGCAGTTTTCCGATATATTTATGTAAATGTTCTAAAAGATGATCAATGTCAAAATTGCTGCCTTCGAATAATATGCACCAAAAGCAGTCCAAAATTTTGATGGATCGCTTCAACTACTGGTCATCATTTTAATGTAATTACATCACCCTACCATTATGGTTATAACGTAAATCCAGCGATAATCTATAAATTTCTTTCGTCTACTGACCTAAGAAACTTGAAAATACTTTCTCCTCAGCCGTTCTCGGTCATGGGGATAGGAAAGATCCAGATTATTTGTGCTCAAATCCTAAAAAAGGCATCGATGCTCAGGCTGCTTGCACACAAATACGCTCACAATAACTGGGTTACTGACCTACCCTCTCACTCCTGGAAAGATAATTCTGTTTGAAAAGCCAATTCTAAACTTCAGAAATGCCTCAACAACATTCCGCCGCCAACTGGCCAAAAATTAATTTCTTACTCCGCGGTTGAGAAAGCTGAGTCACTTGCCGATCACGCTGCTACTCAATTCTGCACACTCAACATAGCACAAAAGCACACACATAAAATATGGTTTCACGGACACTAAAAAATTTCTTCTCAAAATCACATGCAGAGAAAATCCCCCCTGTCGTGCTAGACGCCGAGCTTATTTCTAACAAAATGGACAAAAGTATGGATATCCATACGCTCTTTAAACTTATTAAGCTGCATCTTTCGCCAGCGGTACTATCCTGCCGCAAAACTTCTATCATCTCGACAATGCTTAAACCAAGTAAACCTCCAAACGGTCCGATATCATAGAGTTTAAAGAGTAGACTAGCCAATTTGCTCTCGTCTGTCAGCAAGATTCCTTAACGTATCATCCTCCAGCGGATCCGTAAATTTATAGACTACTCATTGCCGAAAAATATGAATTTAAAAAAGATGCATTCCACTGTCCACCAGCTATACGGAGTTATGGAAATAATCACTACAGGATTACAGAACCAACTGATTAGCGGACCGGTTTCTCTGGATGTCACCTAAAGTTACGACCGAGTATGGCTCAACGGCCTCGCCCATAAAATAATCACCCTGGCTTCCTGGGCTACATCACAAACATCATTCATTCTTATCTGATAGATGGACACTTCGTTGTTCGTTTCAACCCCACAATATCCACTCCCACATGCATACAGTCTGGTGTCTCACAGGGGAGCCATATCGTATCCATATTATTTGATATTTTCACAACATACAACATCTTAGATATACCTCACACTACCCTAGCTATGATGGCGATGGCACAGCAATTCTCTCACAAACTGCATTTCATGCCTCAGTCTTACAAGCATTACAGAGCCGCATTCATATACTGGAATCCTGGCTTTGTGCCTGAAAAATCAAAATCAATGTGTCCAAATCTAGTGGTACCTTGTTCACAAAAAAGAAACATAGACTTCAATCCTCATGTGTCTATGTACAAGGCACCAATCCCCAGGACTAAGCAGGCCCTGTATTTAGGTGTTATTTTTGATCACAGGCTCACTTATCACTGCATAAACTTTTTCATATAAGTCCTTTCTGTGTTGTTGCCTTTTATAGCATATATTGCATTCATCCTCAAATGTGGATAAATTTTTAGCCTGAAACATTTTATAACAAAAGAAATATTTAAAGTATATACCATTTCTTTTAAGAATATTGTTCTATTGTGCTACATAAAATTTATTACAGTCATCCGGTAAATGATCCGTTACATCGTCCGTGCATCCGTTTATCATCGGATCCGATACAAGCATATATTGCCGGAACATAACGCGATGTTTCCTGCTTGCTGGCGAATAAAGCTATCAAAGCACATGACATTATAAAGTTCAGGAGGTGGTAATTCCAGAGGAAAAACATGGCACTAAGGAGAGAGAGTCCAGATATCACGGGCGTTGAGAAAATCACATCTTGAAAGGCAAGGTTCATGCACTAGAGAAAAGTCCATAACTTCGCGCGATCTCTATTAAGGTGTAGTGCATTAAAAATTAAAATGTTTTAAAAGTCAGCCATCTGTGATAAGCTTAGTTACAAGTTTTCCCCATAATTTTGTGCAAAATTTAAATAGATCAGAATTTTGTAGTTTTCTCACAAATTCGCACACTTTATCCTAAACGATCAAATGTCGGCAGTCAAATTTCCAATCTAAGTTCCGAATTCCGTTGCTGCAAAATACAGAAATAGTTAGCGCGCGGAAAAATTTCACGGTTGTGAGACCAAACGTTATGTAACCACCGCTTTATCTCTAAGAGACAATACAGTTTCATTAAAAAAATAGACGCCTTGCGCAGCACCACGTTACACAATGAAAAGGATAGAATAGACAAATTTTTATACAGTGTAAGAGCAAAGAATATGTACTGTTAAGAAGGTTAACCTCGCAGAAGCAAAAGTGGCTCCCTTCCAACGAAAAGGGAAACAGCTGCGCATGCGTGAAATAAAAGCGGCAAAGCTCCAAGCTGAATGTCGAAGTTGGTTTGAACAAGTTCGACCGTTACGTCTCTGGTTTCAAGTAGCGATATGGACAATGGAAGTTCAACAGCCAGTGAAAGTGAAACTTCACCTAATATTTCATCATTTCCGAGTTTAAATTATCGAAGTCAAAGAACGATTCATCTTAACCCGTGTTCCTCAATTTCCTATACACGTCGCGGAGGGGAAAATGTCGGCTAGGTACTAAAGAACCGGTACATCACACAGTGGAAATTTTCGCCAACAGATTCCGTCGCCAAATTCCTTGGCGAATGTTCCCTTTTCTTTGTAGCGGCGTTGCAGACAAAGTGGTTTACATTACGTCTATGGAGCCTTTCCTTCTTTACATAGAGGTACTTTGGTAAGGGTACGAGGAAACTGGTGTGTAGTAACCGGGCAATATATCTTATAAAGAGTACTAATTTCTTTATATAACATTAAAATATAGAGCGTTTACTTATGGATGTCTCATTCCCGAAATTCGGTGTGTTTGCCGTCTCCGGCTTTGTGTTGTTGGGTTGCAGATGTTGGTAAACACTTTACTCAACGTATCGTACTACGTTTGGGTTGAGCTCCAGTATATTAATAATAAATAAGTGCATTCACAGAAATAAAAGAAACTAAGCAGCTAAGTAGTAAGGGAAAATTTTAATTATGAATTGCAAGAGAAAATCAAATATTTATAATAATATCAGACGTGTGGATATTGATGTAAATAGCGGAATAAAATCTGGTTTATTAATATCCATATATTGATAACTGCTTATAAAGGAATAACCCTGATGTTGTATCGCTTGGATCACATCGATTTGTTGCGTCATCTAGTTTTTCAGAAAGTGAAGTGGCATCATTAACTCGCAGTTAAATCAAAATGAACATTGACTGATTTTCTGCATGTGAAATTCGATATGAAAAGATATAAATAAATGTTAAAGTTACTGTAGTCAGAGAAGTGTTTAACACTTTTCTACATCCTAGACATTTCAATTGATGTTATCAAACATTTTCTTCAAAACATTTTCATGAAATAATATATATTTTTATAAAAAGTTTAAAAATAACGTAAGAAATAAGACTTACATCGGCGCCTGGTAAATAATGTCATTAGTTTATGAAAATGCTTAGTATAAGAAAAAAATTAGACAGGTATCCACAGAATTTAACAATACGGAAAAAATTAAGACAACTTCTTCATAGCCTAAGCGATTAAATGAATTTAACAAACTATTAATCACCCCTTCGTAGCAAAGTCTCATAAAATATCATCTCTGAAGGTTACTAATTTTTCCAAGCTTACTCGATGCGTTGAATTCTAATGGTCATCTTCTGCGTGGGCCCTGCCCAACTGCACGTTGACTATAAAAATACTTTTCGTGATTACCAAACCAATATTAATTCGGGTATCAGACATAGAGCTCAAAAAATACTAATATATAACTGAAAAATTTCCCCTTTCCCAGAAGCACTTTCACGCGAAAAATGTTTTCATATAGTTCCAAAATTAATTTCATACTTAGCTTAGTGGGAAAATGTTTATGAGTTTACGGGAAAAAGGGAAACGAAAAGGAGGGCACCGGAAAATAAGGAACGGAAAAAAAATGAACTCTAAAATCTTGCGAAATCATATCGTAAATCGGAATTGCGGAAACCAACCAAATCCTAATTTTAGCAGCAGGGTTATAACACACTCTCTTGAGGGATTTCGAAAGCAGGTTTTTCCAACTCCGCCTTGGTAAAGTCTTGGAACGTTCTTGTTTTGTAGTAACGCATCTGATGATAAAATGTTAAAGCCTCTGCTTAGTCAACAAATCCTTTATGGCAAGAACTTCGAAAGGTAAGAACAATCAACTTCCGGTTCATTTGATGGCGAATAAAATGTCATGGATGACGGCTGATCTGTCTCCCTCTTTTAGGTAATTTTATTCAACTTCACGTTCATCCCATCATCTCAAATATCTCTACAGCTTAATTTTTTTGGGACAACACCCTGCTAAAAATACTTCATAGAAACCAGTAAAATTATTATGGGTACCCATAAAATTCTATGGATTTCTGTTGGTCTGTGTGGGGTTTTCTTACTGGTTTCAAAATGCCCTAAGAAACTAGTAAAACTTTCTACTGGTACCTGTCGAATTCTGTTAGTCTGTACTGACTTTTACTGGTTTCTATTGCCCTCTGTGGGTTTTTCTTACTGGTATCATCTGACACCCATACAACCAACATCAATGTCAGAACTTTCTACTGGTTTTATTGGTTTATATTGACTTTCTTTTTTTTTAATTGATATCAATATAGTAAAATAGATGCCAATTAAATCTTCTCTTGGTTTATATGGGTTCTTTCTAATTTTCTAACTGACGTCAATAAACTTCTTCTAAACAATGAAATTAATACTGGTGTCACTAAACCAAAATTCATTGGTGTTCTTGCTGTCTACTGATTATTTGAAATTATTTATTTATTTATTTATTATTTGGATACTGTTGAAAATAAGGTTATTTCTGTTTTGTAACCAACAGAAAGTTCTAAAATTAAAAAACATACAGTGAACCCTCTCACCTGGACCTCTTCTCTAAGACGGTTAGTATTTCTAAGAATGAAAATATGATCTCTCTAAGACCATCAGTGTAACCTGAAAACTTAAGTGGCCGTTTTAGACAGGGTTTTTCCTGTATATGGCTCATTTATTTAGTTTCTTAGAAACTTTTGTTGGAAACAATAACAGTTATCATATACATCACACACAGAGAGGTCTCTATAAGGCGAATCGAAACATAAAAAGGCATCTTTGCAAATGGTCGCCTTAGAGAGATGATGCTCAGTACCAATATATACTTATATTTTCAGAAATACCTTTATCTTTTAGAGTTTTAGGCCTTAGGGAGGTTACCTCTAGGAAATGAATCTGTCTAAGGCGACCAGTCACCCTCATTGAATTTTCTTCGCGGGTGGTGGTCTTACAGAAGGAATATTTCAATACCAAAATATACTTATGTTTTCAGAAATACTGGTTTCGTTCAGATGCGGTCATCTTAGGAAGGCGATTTCGCCACGAGTTGGTTCTCTGAATACGCAATCATGCACACTTATAGATTTCCCGCCTTCCACCGCTCTCAGAAGAAGCAATATGGGGCCGTTCTTGTTGATGTTGTTATGGGATGCTTGTATACTATCTTGTATAATGCTTGTATACTATGGACAGCCTACTATCTTGGTGGATAGTAGGCTGTAGTAATGCAATAAGTAATTTGCAATATTAAAATCTTTACTATGTTTTATTGCTTAGATATTTATAATGAAAAATAAAATACCAACATTGACTGGAATATGGAATAATGTGAAAGGAAATAACTGTAAAGCCACGCACGTGTAATCGTGTCTAATGCATTTAGCGAACTTTTTGACAGTTAAATAGTTCTGAAATGAATTTTCTGCGCGTGAAATTGATTTTCTGTCTTTACTTTTATCCTAAAAAGCAATGTGCTTGAAGACTGAAAAGTGACAATTTCGGACTTGATAATTTGGCTCAGTGTGTTTGCATCAGGTGCGCATTGCATTCTACTAAAACTGTATTTTTGAAAATTTGTTTTTGGATTATAATTTAGAAATACGTTTTAAAGCTTGTTCATGTAGATCTTTATCATTTGAATATTACGCACTAATAAATTTCAGCATACCTTACTTAAAAAAGATCTTGCATGATTCAATTTCAATTTTGCGACTATTGTGATATGATTGAACAGAAGGAATATTTTTTTATGTCTTAAAAAATGTACTCATTATATTTCGCAAACAAAAAAAAGTAGGTTTTTCATTTAATGAAGTAAACATTGAAATATTTAATGTGTGTTTAACTAATTGAATGTGGTAGGCAAGACATGCAAGCCAAGAAATCTTTTTGCATTGCTAAAATTTTGTAAAAATTTAGTTGATCATAGTAGCTCACATTGTTTTTTTTTTTATTTTTGGTGTATATTTCTGTACAAGTATGAGACTAGAACCACATTGTTACATTAAATATTTTGTGCTATTTTCTTAAAATACATAAAATCAAACATTTTTATGCATATTTTAATTTTCATCATTATGAATTTCATGAAAAAAATTTCAAATGATTTTTTTTCATAAATTATTTTTGAAATAGAGTTTTGAATAATTAATAGAGTTTATGTAATATTAAATGTGCTAGTCTTGGGAATATAAAATATGAATTATTTCTTGGAAAACAGTTGCATTAAGTGAAACTTCATATAGTATTTATTTTCTTGGCTCACCACCTCTGACAGTAGCACATTTGTCAGTAACATAATTAAAAAACAGTACTTAAAATCACTGAGAATTTTGTAAGGCTACAAGAAACTGGCATTATCTGGAATTGTGGAGTTAGTTGTTTTAGAAAGGTTTCACTGTATAATCAGTTGATTTAGGTATAATAATTTTTACGTGGATATGAATTTTGCATAAGTAATCGAAAGGCTTTACAAAACGTTAAAACGAAATCTTTTGAAAGTATGAGTCTCGAACGGACATTGTTTTAGCATTGCTTTCAAATAGAGTAATGTTTAAGCATTATTTTCTTTCATTAGTTATACTGCGGAAATGCTCGTTACAGTTTTCTGTATTAAATTTATCTGGTTGTATAGATATTAATGTAAAGCTGTTTGTAAACAAATGCAACTACACATGCTATATCTGCTTAATTGCGATGACAGAAATTTTATGTGTGTGTATAAGGCTGTGTAGATGATTTATTTATATTGCTAAATACAGCACTATATGAATTTCATTTGGCAGTCCAAATACAGGAAATGCTCAGCATGAAGTGGTAATTTTATAGTATATATAATGTACGGTCAATAGTTATGTTTTCAGTAATTCAAATTTTACTTTTCAATTTTACTATTTAGAAATTTTACAGTTCAAAATAATATGTCTATATAGTTTTTAAAGTACTTTTCTGAAATAGAAATGTAAGCAACATACACCTAAAACACCGACTTAAATTTATTCCAATAATGCATCGCTTTAATTAAATTTATGTTCCTTGGAGATGATATACAAAACACCTTTTGTGCTAATAAATTACTTTATCTATCTATATATAATTTTAGAAAGTAGTACTAGAATATGAGAGACCTATTTGGTCAAGAATTTTGCGCATAGAGCTGCAAAATTAAATTTAAAGATAAGCAAAAGGAGTAAAATTCTAAAAGCAATCGCCTAAAAGTAAATTTGATACCTTAGTTCCAGAGTGTAAAAATGCTTTGAACAAATAATCATTTACTAAAAAAGTAAAAGTAATTGAAAAAAAAACTAAATGTTGGTACTGAAAAAACTCAAAACACGGAAAATAAAAGCATTTTTAAGTTAATCAAAACACGTAAAAATTAAAATCATTTTTAAGCACAAGCTAAATTTCATATTAAAATCATCAGCACAAATGCTTACATTAATTACTCCCTTTATGCCCTCCCTCCCTTCTGTCTAGATTTCCACACTGGCCGTTGCGCATCATTGGCTCAGCATCATGACGTTTACTTCCCCCATCTTCCAAGTTGCACCTAATTCGTGATTTTCAACTTCTTTCTGGTTGCTTCCTTTTTTAGAGTTCTAATTCATGAAACCTCTTTCAGCTTTTTTAAGCTTTCGCTTTTGTAACAGCTACTGCGAAGGATCCAGGTTTGTTCATTTTCTTTCACTATTTAATGCAATTGGTCTTAGCAAGACACTTGCGTTTTATTTTTAATTTTACTTTAGTATTATTAAGTTTAATTCTTCTAGCTCATTGGGATCTCTCTTAAAATTATGCTTTTTTGAGTAATGACCTATTTGGCTAATAATTTTTATTTGTACATTCGCCTTACCAAGCTTCTTGTAAAAATTTTCTTTTTCGGTTGTTTTTCAATTTTAAATTTATGACAGGTGCGTCGGGAAAAGAAACGATAAGAATTGAGAAACTGTAATATGTTGATTCTTTTATTTTTCTATTAATGTAAATATGCTTCAGTCTCAATTATTGTCGTTTGACGAAACGCGTAATGGTATTTAGCTGGATTTGAATTTGTCACGCTTTTACCTTGATAAGTCCATCTAGGCAACTTCCTCATTTTAAATTTATTTGGGCGCCTTATTGCCGAAATCCTTCAAGTTAAACAGGCCTCGTCGGATGGTCATCGTTCACTTAGTATTTTCTTTTTCTTGAATAAAAGTATTAAAAATTGTGTTGTCCACCCAAGGCATAAAAAAGCCTGTAAAGGTTCTTTTAATGGGTGTTCTCTGACACTCAGGTGTCAATATAATACTTGAATCTCAAAGTCAGTTTGGATACAATCTGCATAAGAAAGCAGACCTCACCAAATACAAGACCAGGGCTCCGATGCCATTATTTTAGGCGCAGACACATTCCTGACGTGGGTTTGACAGTCTATGTAATGTTACTCACCTTATGTTTTTTCGCCTTAAAGTTTAAAAGTATATACAGAAAAATCAAGTGCCCCAGTGTCACACTTGTCAGAAGTACCTCCACTCTTCCGAGAATTGCCGTCTGGCACCTATGCGTGTAGAATGTGCTGGATTTTACAGAACTGCTATTTGTGACCACTAGGGGCATCTGCACACACCAAAGCGCAGAAATGGTTCTGGCCCCACGTAACCACGTACAAACGATGTTCGAAATTACCTTCATACAATAAGAAACATTTTAATAGCGCTCCAAGAAATTCTGCTATAGAACCAGGAGTTATGTACGTTCAAGCCCCTAAAACGCCTCTGCTGAAAATCCTACTACCCAAAATGTGGATACTGTTTCCACTATTA
>KK119029.1:212417-230802 GCA_000611955.2 Stegodyphus mimosarum
TACCTTTCCACACAGTTTTAATCAAATCACATAATTTTCTATAAAAATGTTTAAAACACATACGAAATTAAAAACTTGCATCTTCGCCTGGTAAATAAAACTCATTCATTCATGATACTGCTTAGTATGAGAAATGAAAATAAATTTAGACAGATATGCAAGCAATTTAACAATACATTAATAAAAGGGAAAATCTAAAGCATCTACTTCATAGTTTAAGCGATAAAATGAATTTAACATACTATTAAACACCCCTTGGTAATAAATTCTCACAAAATATCTACTCTGATGGTTACTAGTTTTCCCAAGAGCACTCGATACGTATAGTTCTAATGCTCGTTTTCTGCTTCGCTCCACACTAACTACGTCGTCAGTATAAAAAATATTTATTCTCGATCATAAAAACAATATTAATTACGGTATCAGACTTACAGCTGAAGAAATACCCATACATAATTAAAAAATTTAAGTTACCTAAGAAACATTTTCCTGTAAAAGAGATTTTCATGTATTTCCGAAATTAATTTTATACATTAACGAGTTGTTTGAAACTAGATGATAACTAATGATTATTTGCATTCTTGCACTGTTCTGCTTTTACAGATTCGATATTCTACATACAACAATTGTTTATATTTGTAAAGGAATTTTTTCCGTTTCAAATATGAAAATGTGAAGATTTTCGACCTCGCCCATCGCCGATTCAACTCCTCTGTGATTACACTTATTCGGACGTCGACGTTCACTCTTTTTATAATTGAATTCTTTGCAGTATTTGTTTTTCTTTTCTGAATTCGTTTTGACTTTTGTACTTATTAGCCCAAACAGGATGTTTGCCACAATGGAATAACAGTCTCGAAACGGCATTTTGTAGCGAAACATTTAAATGCGCAGTACCACTTTTCAAGGTATTGAGTCGAAGTATTATCGCTCTGTATTATATTCAACAAAATTAGATAATGAAGAGAATGTATACAAATGTATGCAATTTTCTCGCACTGTGAAAAAACAACAGTACCTACAGCCATCAACTTTGTACAGTTTACTCCTGTACAGGAACATGGACACCTGGAAGGCCGAATTTGAAGTTGCTTTATTGTTTATTTTATATTTTGTAAAATTAAATAAAAATTTTTGTATTACCAAACTGAACGATTTCAAAGCGACCAGTGGCAACACTGTGGGGAATAAAATATTTTATCTCTATATCGAGAAACTTTCTATCAGAAATTCGAAAATATGCTGCTGCTAGGAATTCTACAGATATGCTCTTTTAAGTTGTTACCTCGAAATATTATCATTCTGCATTATATTTAACAGAATTAAAAAAAATCTTATGTGTACACCCCATGACTTCTGTATATGGAATATTTAATTATACGCATTCTGCGTTTCATTTAAATTTATTGCATTGAATTAAATCTACTTCGTCGATAGCCCATAAACCACAATACAGAAAATGCACTTTATAAAATTCATTATATTTGCTTACTATAACGACACTCCGGAGCTAGCTTCACTAAACAGATTTGCATATCTTCCATTTTATAACACAGAATGCACAATAATTATGTACATCATCTCAGGAATTATCTAATCGTTGCCACATGTTCTATTCAAATAATATAATAAATCTCAAACAGTGTATAAAAGAAATCAAACAAAAAACAACAGCAACAAAAAAGAAACGCCTTTTCACAGATGATACAGTATTTCTCATTCAATTAATTCCGATCTCACTTCCCGACAAGGCAAAAATACGTAAAAGCTCAAAATATCTATTTTGAAAATTACGAAATAAACCTTAAACACTTATTTCCTCGATTAAATTCCTGAATGAACTAAGCATGATTTAATTCGCAATAGTAAAAGAAGACATTATCTCTGCTGTTGCGAAGCTTAGTTTATCTAGATTGGCAGAAAATCCGCTATTCTGTTAAATTTCAAATGTAAAACACTATGGCTGCTATGGCCAAAAAATCAGACTTAGCCACACTTATACAGCTTTTAAAGTGTTGATAATTCTACAACTGTAACATGCAAGTCAGCTAAAGATATAAAATCTCTAATCTGAAGATCAGAACAACATAAGTCAATCATTTTTAAAGAAAGAAATGCACACTTTACAAACATACAGGAATAAAGAAACTGAGCTCACTGACCCTAGTAACAGAGTGGACAAATATATACACACATATATATGTATACTTTTGGTGCGAGCGATTCCTGCGAAAATAGGAGGTTCACATGTACATATTATAGCAGTTATATATCCTGAATTTCAAAGTTCTGAGGCTACTAGTTTTTGAGTTATGAGAATTGCATACATACGTACTTTGCATCGCACAATACAAAATCTTTTCAGAATCCATTTTAAATCAGTTCTATAATTTTTTTGTCAGAGAAAGAGTCCGTTATTCTGTCCTCGCGTACAGATGCCCTGCAAAAACACCGTTAAATTGCATTACATAGCGGTCATAATGGACATTTTTGTTCAACATATGACACCCGAAAATTTCGCGATTACAATACTTCCTTCTTACTTCGTACAAGGAAGTGATAATAAAACGAATCTGCATGAATGTATGCATGTTTCTCGCACTGTGAAAAAATAACACCTAGAGCTATCAAAGTTTGAGCAGCATAGTCCTCCACACGAACGTGGCCACCTGAAAGGCCGAATTTGGAATTAGTTTTATTGTCTATTTCGTATTTTATAAAACTTTAACGAATTTTGATTAACGAATTCAAAGTCTTCAAAGCGAGCAGTGGTAACACTGTAAGGAATGAAACATTTTTAACTCCATCACGCTAGACTGCCTATCGGAATTTCTAAAGATGTGTTTTTTTTTAAATATTTTTTTACTTAGCCGTTGAGTCGGTTTTATGTGGCGTAAGCTAAGAATGTTATATTTAATATGTAAACTAAACCCTTCAGAATTCGTAGTGACTATTTATCTGTTTGATTTTCATGCAACTACCAGAACCAGCATTTCTGCTAAGTACCCATTTAAGTTTTGTTTTTTGCAGCCAAACCAACCTTCCAAAAGTGTGTACACAATTTTATTCTCTTATTAAGTTGCTCGCCATTGGCATTAGCGTGATGATTGCGCAGGATACGAGCTGGATGCCAAGTTCTTGCTTTTGCAAATCCCGCCCTTCAATAACGCCATCAAAACATTTTATATCAATGGACACCTAAGTGTAAACAAGCAAACCGTCCTAGTATTTGGAAAACTCGTTTTAAAATTGTGTTTGTACAAATTAAGCACTTCAAACGTAACGAGTGCTTTATTGAGAGCTCTCAGTACCGTATCGTTTCGAATATTTCTAAATAGAACTTATTCTATTTTGAAATATTTATAGATGTTGAAATTAGGACATTCTTCACCACAACAATTTGCAGTTTTGTTACCAAAGCTCTATGTTTATTTAGAAATTATTGCCGTAAAGGTTTTACGTTTGGAGCAAATTTTACTTACCTGTTTATTATTACATCTTATCTATTTTTCATTTCATATACATACAAATATGAAATTTTATAAAAGTTTATTTTATCAGCCAGTTTATAATAAAATTTTATGCCTGAAAATTCGTTGAAGTGGGTTTGGATACTGCTACATTTTCATAAATTGGGGCTTTACATAATAGCTTTAGACTGGTGACTTGTTGAATAAAAGAAATCAAGAAAATGGCAATGCAGATTTTTAGCCTAGTCACTTTCCTCTCCTATCTACCTTTAATGAAGAAACATCGATGCCATTCCTACATATGTCATGAGCTTTAGACTGGTGACTTGTTGAATAAAAGAAATCAAAAAAATGGCAATGCAGATTTTTAGCCTGGTCACTTTCCTCTCCTATCTACCTTTAATGAAGAAACATCGATGCCATTCCTACATATGTCATACACTACCTGTGACTCTATTACGGAACTGTTAACACCAGAGAAACACTGATCTCCTGCTCAAAACCAGTAGAGCACAAAAATATCAAAATATATTTATCTAGTCAAATTACTGACTTTAGAAAAGATCAGCATCATGGACCTTGACTATAATGATCTCATCTTAATGGCCCAGTCTTGTGATATATTTATATAATTGTTCTAAAAGAACGGTTCAATGTCAAAATTGCTCTCTTCGAATAGTACGCAACAGAAACAGTCCAAAACTTGGACGGATAACTTCAAATACTGGTCCTCATTTTAATGTAATTATATCCCCCAACCATGATCATTATACCGTAAATCCAGCGAAACTCTATAAATTTATTTCGCCTACTGACCTAAGAAACATTAAAATATTTTCTGCTCAGCTCTTCTCTGGCATGGAGATAGGAAAGCCTCGGATTCATGATCGAATCCTAAAAAATAATAATAAATCTCTATGAGCCGTGGTGGCACTTCTAGCGTTTGGTTTGATTTGGTTTAGTTTATTATGCCAAAGCACGCTCGCATATCTTGGTGAAGGAAATTCTAAGGGAAACTGGCTCGTATTAAATTAAAAATGAGGAAAACTCCAAAAACACACATACATCCAGCCCGTTTGCCTGAATTTGAAATCAGGTCGGAGCTACCAGTGCTCGACGATTTGACAGCTCCGACCCTGTTGAGCGCGAACTAACAATTCAGCAGAAATCCATCTAGAGAATGTGACAATAGTAGATTGTCTGAGAGACCACTAGATCCGGTACCTAAAGTGTTCTGCAGGAACACTTGAGCAGAAAGACTTACTGCGAGTGAAATGCGCCCCGCCTGGGATTATTCGACAATGTTCTCGAACATACTCCTCGAACTCTTCAATAGTAAAGTAGCTGCTTACTGAGGTAAACATTTTTTGAAATATTCTAAAACGTAGAATAATACAGTCATGGATGTCTGTTTGGTAAAGAATCTGTTAACAAGAAATATATTACAAACATCGAAGTATTTTTTCAGTTACAGTGAACGTTCTCAAGATTATTACTTGTATAGCAATATTTTTGCAGCACTAATTTAAACAATTATTTCAGTCACCGTTTCACCCATTTCATTACACTTCATTTCAGCTGAAATACGTTCTGAAAGATAGCGTGGTCAGAAAGAACTACTTTCGTTATTCACAATTTGCTAAACACTTCCTACTGAGCTGATAAAATTTAATACGAAATTAATAATTTGTTATAGGATTTATTAGGGGGTTATCAATCTTGTTTTGACCCATGCAACAGTGTTTTTCTAATCGCGTTTCTTAGTTAAAGTTCTAGCTTCGTCTCACTCTAAAGAAAAATCTTTAAAATACGTAAAACTAGAGGGTAACAGATAAGACAGAAGTTTTTATGAAGAAATAATCTTAAAAATTCATTGCGAAACAATTTTACGCAGAAATGCTTTCGGAGTATATCTCAGATTTGAAGAGATTTCCTGTGATTTCGCGACTATGAGACTTTTATTCTGCGGCTACAAAACAAATTTCAGATATATTTGTCATCATTTTTTAATTTCTATCATACGTGTTGTAAAGATTTTATTTTGTTCTAGTCAGTTATTTTTACTTTGACTTTTAATCCCCTCCTGATCCCCTAACTAATGATTTTAATCCCCTTACTGCGATCAATATTAAGGAGTATTTAAGCTGCGTTTTAAGAGCACGTCAGGAGTAGTAGCAGAGATGAGTTTTTGCTGTGTGTTTGAAATAGCTCTCTAGTTGGTGTTAGACATCCTATTCAGATTACACTGGTGTGCCAAAAATTAGTTACGAAGTCGAAAAATTAGCATATGAGCTGAACGAAGAGGCAGAGCGGACAGAAAGACCAATCGGGAGATTAAGTAAGGTGATGTACGGTTGCACATGCGCAGATATGCAGATAGACGTAATGGGGGAGTGTCTGAGTAGTATAAAGCATGTTGTCGTTGTAAGATCAGTATTTTGCTCAAACTGCGTTTGTTGAAATCAGTATTTTGCTCAAAGTGCGTTTCCAAATCAGCTGAAACTCTATGGAGAGACCATCCCCTGGGACAAGCAAGTCCTTTATTTGGGGGTGATCCTCAGTATAAGATTCTCATGGAACCCACATATTACACGTTGTTTGAAAAGGGTTCGAGCACGTAAAGCATCACTGAACCCCTTAATTGCTCGAAACAGTGTTTTATCTATAGATAATAAGTTGCTTATCTCCAAAACCATGTTGCGTTCTATTCTTTGTTATGCATGCCCGGTATGGGCGTATTCTAATAAGTCCATTCGATCAAAACTCCAGACAGCTCAGAACTGTGGTCTGAGACAGATTGTTTGTGCCCCATGGTACATTAGGAATGCTAAAATTCATGAAGAATTAAAAATTGAACTGCTCAGGTCGTTCTGTGTTCGCCTGGCCAGACGTTTTTTCGATGGATTATATAATTTAAATAATCCCTCCATCACCTTGTATAGTTATGATATATATGACGATAATAATTTCCATCGCCCCATGGCGATACTCAACGATTGTATGCCATAATTCGATCTCCTCTGTATTTAATGTGCCTCTTTGTATCTGCTGCTCTCTCTCCTGTGTTTCTATAGATGAACTATTGTATTCAATTGTCTCTTGTAACCTTTATACCTCTATTTTGTCACATCAAAAGTGCGCACTTCTCCTTGCTTAATTCTGTATTTTATTTCAGAACCACCAGCTCGTTCGACTTTCTACACATTTGATTATAATTACCACTGCTGAGGTAGAGACTTTAATTTGTAAATATTGCATATATCTTCTTTTATTTTTTACTCTAGTGAGCATCTGCTCCATTTAAGATTATCATAAAAAAACTATTATTAATTTAATGTAAGCTGTTTTTTGTATACATATTGTTAGAAACCTACTAATGATATTCGATGAGGGGTAGGGCCTTCGGCCCAGGCACCCTGGTGCCAGCACCATGCGACCATGCAGATCAGTATTTGAGTGCCAAAAAAGAGGAAGTGAGATACGAATCTCGAGTTGGTAGGTTGTGTTTTTTGGAGCTCTGATATTTTTCTGCGAAATCTACGTTGATCGTGCCTTTTTTGTTGCATTTGAGCTAAGAATTTGATCGCTACAATTCTCTTGTAATGTTAATTAATGGATTGCACGATTATTTTTGTGTTTTAAGTGTTTGATCTACGAAATTGTGTGTTTTTGTGATCGCGTCATTTCTGCACGTGCTATGGATACTTCGGATTACCCACCGCTTCCGACGAAAACGGATAGGAAATCGGACAAGAAAGTGGATAAGATGCTGGATAAACTTCCACCTGAGTTAATTGGGAAGTGTCTTCTACGTGTTTCTCAGGATATTATTGAGTTTGCGCTGAAATATTTAGATAAAGAGGCTTTGCTGTTACTCGGTAAAGATGAATTCAATTATGTGGATTACAAGGCTGCAGCTCTCGTTTTACATCGAATAGAGTGTATGCTACGTGGACAAGAATTAGGACTGTATCATCTCAAGCAATTACCGGATAGTGAAAAACAAGTACAAGCGATGTCTGAAAAGTTGGAACACACCATCAGAATGGCTAACTGATATGCCAGGAATTTGAAAGGTAAGTGCGATACTTTTGGTGTGCACAATCCCTCTATTGATGTGTTATCTGTTGAAAAAATTCTTGATGAGATAGCTAGCAAAAATGTTGTGTTAAATTCTAGTAATGATAATATTACTGATAAAGTATTAGTTAATAATTCTGTAAATAGTGCTTATTCTGATGCTAATAATGATGTTACTGTTGTTAAGAATGCTAGTAATACAAATGTAATTAGTAATTCTAGTGATATTGCTAATGCTAATGGAATTAAGCCGAAAAGGCCTTCCAAAAAATCTAAAAGAGGTGCAGCGGTGCTGCAAGATAATGATGGCTTTATACAACCTCGCGTTGTCGCCCGTCCTACCAAAATAGTTAAGTGTAATGTCGACATTCCGAATGCTAACAAATTTGATATTCTGGATAACTCAACCCGTGCCACCAAAATAGTTAAGTGTAATGTCGACATTCCGAATGCTAACAAATTTGATATTCTGGATAACTCTGATAATGTGAATTCTGTTAATAATAATGTAAAAGAAAAAGATGATAATAACATGGACACGCAAGGGGACCCTGAGGTTGTGGAAATTGCTCCCCCGAAGGTCAAACCCATAATGGTGAAACCTAATATAAAGTATTCTGACTTTTTAAAACAAATGCAAACTGACACTAAGTTGGACTTTGCCGCTAAAGTGAATGGGGAGTTTCCCAAGGTTTTCCCCAAAACGGAGGATGACCATAGACTGCTATCTAAATATCTCGAGGAGAATTTAGTTGATCATTACCTGATTACACGAAAAGTGGACAGACCAATTAAGGTGGTCATCCGTGGATTATCTATGGACTGTTCGCCTGAGGAGATACAAGAGGAACATTTAAAGCAAGGGTTCCGTTCGAGACGTTGCGTGAAAATGCATAGGCCACGCACGAAAATACCTATGCCCTTATTCTTAGTGCACTTGGAAAATTTTCCGGCTGTACAAAAAGTGTATGAGATTAGCAAAATGATGTGCTTTTTTGTTGAAATTAAACCGTACAAAGTGCGTGGGGGTGTTGTGCAGTGTCATAACTGCCAACACTTCCACCACTCATCTGATAATTGCAAAATCAAGCCCCGCTGTGTCAAGTGTGCCGGTGCCCACAAGACGACGGAGTGCAAATCCAAAAAGATAGATACGCCTGTTTGCTGTAACTGTCTTCAGCCAGGCCACACAGCGAACTACAAGGGATGTTCTTAATACCCTGTTTTCAAGCCGGCTGCCAAAAAATCCCAAGCGGACGAGTCATCGAACCCCGGTAGTTGGTCCAAGCCATCTGCTGTTGTTCCTGGTGTCAGCTACGCCAGCGTTGCAGGCAAAAGTCCCAGCACCGCAGCCTCTGCCCCAGACAAGAATGTTCCACCTGCCGAAACTTCACAGCCAAAAACTGTTGTTCCACGTAACAGAACTGTTGCAAACACTAAAAAATTAAATGTGCAATCACCTCAGGGCCCCTCGGACATTAATGCATTCAAAGAATTATTTGATAGCTGTAAAGAAATTATGAACATGTTTAAGGGCTCATCTATCATGAGTATCCTTTCTAAAATCTCTGCTAAACTACCAGAATTGCGTGCTGCAGAGCACGCAATTGACAAAATGTTTATACTTTTTAATATCTTTGAAGAAATTTTCAGTTCACCTTGTATTGAATAATCATGTCTAACTCTGTATGTAATGTTGTAAATATTATTACATGGAATGCAAATGGTTTGTCTGGCAAGCTCCATGAGCTGCGAGACGTTGTAGATAAGTGCAACCCTGAATTTTTTTTCCTACCAGAACACAAGCTTGGCCCAACTGATTCAATGTATGTTGCTAATTATTGTGTGTACAGAAGCTGCAGAAATTCAAATACAGCTCTTCGCAGAGGAGGTGGTAGAGCTCTCCTTGTCAAATGCTGTATTCCTCATTATCAAATAACAATACCACAGCTTTCAGCCACAGAGGCCACAGCTATCGCAATCACAACAAACACTAACATTACATACACATTCGTCTCCACCTATATTTCACCATCAAGAAAGAGAGCTGTTGTTGAGGCAGATCTCACTAAACTACTTACACTTGGTACACATGTTGTTCTAGATGGAGATTTGAACGCAAGACACCGCGCGTGGAACTGTTATTCAACAAACACTATTGGCAAATTAATTTTCGAATTAGCCGGGAAGGCTGGTTATATCATAGCAGCTCCTAAAACCCTAACACGGTATGCTGTTGGTTCTACAAGTGTTATAGATTTCTTCCTGCTAGGAAATACCAGAGCTGATGTTTCGGTGCTTGACGAATTGTCCTCGGACCATAACCCTGTTAGAATGATCTTGGATATCAGCAGTTATACCACAACATACAAAAAGGCCTTTCGTACTGACTGGCAGAAATATGCCAAAGCCTTAAACAACATTCAGTACTCTATACCAATGATAGGATATACCAATGATACCTCTATACCAATGATACATTCGGGGAAGGACATTGACAGTTTGGTCAAGGAATTCACTGAAAAAATTCAATCAGCACACAACTATGCCCGATTTGAAGTTAAACAAACAAAGTCATATTAGCCAATAGAAGTTCGACAGATCATAAAACAGCGTAATGCAGCTAGACGCCTGTTTCAAAGAACAAAACACCCGGATAGTAAAAGAAATTTTAACAGGTTGTGTACGGCAGTCAAGTCCGTCACTAAAGTACATGCACAACGCAGCTGGACCAACTACCTTGAATCGCTCTCCACGGATGATAATTCACTGTGGAAGGCCATGTTTGAAACATGGCCATGTTGTTTGAAACATGTTTGAAATTTTTATGATGTTTGGTTTCAGTCTAATTAGAAGTTGATAAAAATAGTCAATAAAGAAATATATACTTTAATTTATTTTATTATAGAAGTATATACTTTAATTTATTTTTTAACTTATTTATTGCTGAAATGCTTGTTAATTTTAAATATTTTTTTGAAATTGCTTTGAATTTTTACTTGATATTTATGCCTTTAATTAGTACTTATACTTTTTCTATCCTTAAATTCAAATTTTGTAAAAACTGTATGAAAAGTGAAACAAATTATTATATGAAACATTACCTGTATCAATTTTGCACATATATTAGTAGATTGGAGTTTTTACTTGCTGGGTGGCTTTTCTTTAATCGATGAATCAATATTTTTCAGCCTATAGTAAAACGAGTGGTGCAAACAAGAAAAAAGTTCGTGAATATTCGGAGAAATATTTAAAATTTGGGTTCATACCTGCTGTCCACGATGAGCGGTTTAATTTTTGTCTTTTATGCCAGCAATGCTTGACCAAAGAATCAACGAAACGAGGTCTTCTTGAGGCGCATTTGAAGGCGAAAAATAAAGCTCATATTAATTCAGATTTGAATTACTTTCAAATTTTAAAGGAAAATTTTGAAAAGAGGACAACAGTAAAGTCACTATTTAGTGCCCACTCTTCAGTTCATAATCGTATTCTTGAGGCTAGTCATTGTATTTAAAAAATTTCGCAACATTTAAACACGGCAAAAAGATCACTGACAAAAATGCAAAAAGCAGGAATCGCAACACAATTAAAATACCGAGAGAGCACTTTACTCGTCCTCGTTACTCGAAGTAACTAACTCTGGAGAGATTTATAGCGAAATTCGACATGAATCTTCGATGTCGCACGAGAAAGAAATCTCGAATCTGAGCAGATTTTCTGAGTGTTTTAGGAAGCCACAACAACAACAACAAAAAAAAAGTTCGCGGGCTAGTATTTACCTCCTAAATACTTAATTCGATAAAACCTTTAGTGGAACTTTTCGAAAGCGCTCGTCAACTAAACATATTTCAGGTTTTGAATGCGTAAAACAATTCTTTTTTCAAAAAAATTTAAATCTTCACCACGTTGTAAATCAAACTTGTGAATCACGCTTTTAATCCTTTTGTGGTCAACAGCGAGCTGAAAAACTAAGCGGACCGTCAAATGAAGAGAAACTACAATTTATTCTAAAGCCACCACTCCGCCTAAAGTAGGCAACGTGGTTTTATTTAAGTAAGTGAGCAATTCATTCAATAACTTTACGCAAATGTTGTATTGCAATTTTGAAATGTATATACCGCAAGAGTGTACGAAAAAACTAGTAAGTAACAAATTAATTGTACATTTTTTTTCAGAATAATTCTAATTTTAAATTATAAATACGCTTTTAAATAGCCACGACGTCATCGATTCGAAACATGTTTCCATTTCACATGTGCTTTCTGAAGAACTAATTTTCCTAAGTATTTAATAGTCGAATTTGTATATTCTGCATGCATTTATTTAAAAGTTAGTAAAGAGTTATCGCAGATTTTCTTAAAAAGCTATCAGAGATAAATCCTAATATTGATGGACAGTAGTGAACGAGAATACATGCATTTGTTTAAAACAGAAACGAAGTATTTGTGAGATTTCTTGCATGACCAAATCTGAATTTCAAAAGTTTTATATTATTATTCAATACACGTCTGATATAATTTATGTTTCTCAACAAGTGTGATGTAATTTACGTGTGTTAAATGGGTACGTAAATTGAGTACGAAAACAATGATCTGCATTTTGTTACCAGATATTTTTAATTTAATTTTTCATATGAACATATCTGCAGTCAATACGTGAATTGATTTAATTCCGGAATTTCCCTGATTCTTCAAACATACAAGCAGCAATAAATTAAAAATATAATTATGAAAATAAAATATTCTATAAAGATTTTAATGTCAAGTTTCACAAATAACCAAATTCATATCTTCAAATCTCTGAATTAGTTTGATATCGCAGTCTAAAGATTTTTAAAGGGGTAACTCATGTTCGGTTTTAATGACAATCAACATAATCTTAAATTGAACTGAAATTTATTTAATTGTAAAATTGTAACAAATATTTGACATAATAATTAGTATCATAATATGCTAATTAGCTGAACGGAAAATATATTCTCTGGCTGCATAAAATTGCTTGAACGGCCTCCGGACTGACAACACTAGCTAATAGCGCTCTTTGCTCACAATGGAATATTAATTTTTAACAGAAATTTAATCTAATAGAACATGGATTCTACTATGTTGTATTATCAGCTCGGAAACCACATTCATTGTGTTAATCTGACGCAGCGCAAACCGCACGGGAACCTAATCTGTAAACTATGTTCGCTTGGAGATGAGTAAACCTTTTGAGAAAGCTAAACTGTCTGTGGAAACTCAACTTTACTGCCAACATTCAAAATTACCTTAACCTGTTGAAGACGTTTTGCTCTTAACAGTTACGTAACTGGAATCACAAAGCAATTTTAATGAAAATACCAAAAAAAGTTCATTAAGCCCTTCTTGTGGCTGATAACAGAAAATAAAATGTAAATCTGAAACAACGAATTGTTGTAATCAAAATAGTTTTTTTTGTTACTAATTTTGGTTGTCTGAATCAGATCAAACCCAAGAAATTCATTGTGGCAAGATGTAAAGCTTGCGTCTATATACAGCTACATTTAAGTTACTGAATTCAGATCCCTTACGCACAGATCACCTACCTTGGGCATTCGCATACAGGTACCTTGGGCCGCATACAGGTAACAGTTCAACGCTGCTGAGTTCCGCATGCGAATTCTGATGGAGAACACCCCGGTGGGACTTGTCCATGAGTCTCTCAGCTCTCTCCCTACATCCAAACTCTCGGAATGACTTTCGGCCAGCCGCATGTATAGAGTGCTCCATGCTGCAAAAGACTACTGGTTTACAAACATCTGTGCTTTACTGGAATTCCTACCCGTGCCCTTCGATACGACAGTCAGCGTCGCTTACCGCTGTCCTGTTTGGGTGGCATGAAAATAGGATAAGAAATATGAGCCTTTTTCCCCTTCTAGTGAAATTTAAACAAATTATAAACACGAATTTGAATTCAAAGTTAAAAGTATGCTAAGTCTACACGACAAGTATAGTCTTATGCAGGTTACATAGCCACTATCTAATTTTAGCCCTCAAATCCTGGTTGCAAATAGCTTAACCACTATCTAATTTTAGTCCTCAACTGGATTTAGCAGGAACAGCATTTCAGTGAGGTAATATTACATCAGCCGAGTTAAATTCCTACTTTTGAGCTCTGCCACACGGACTATATTTGTATAACTCATGTGAGCGAAAATTTTGACATGAGCAAAGAAGGACAGAACACCTGTAAATATATGTCTTAGTGAAATTTATGAATAATTATCACAAGTGTTCTAAATGCAAAATTCTTTTATGCTCGTTTCATGCTCAGAGATCTTTGCCACTGATTTTCGATCCCAAGATTGCAGCTGGAAATGATTGAAAGTTTTTCGATATTTAAAAATTTCAATGCATCACGATATGGCTCGCAGAAATCTGGAGTAGAATATTTTGAAATATATTACGCTCGTAAATTTAATTAATTGAAATTTTAAATATGTTTAAACATAAATTATACTCGTATACAAAATTAAGAGATGGAACATATTTTCCCAAATATCTCAAGAAATACTGGGTAGAAATAAATGACATTACGTATGGAAACAGTTTATTGTACAATAAATTGTACAAAACAACAATAAAAATACCATTCATAAGCATGAATCAAGAGTCTAATGAGGTAGAAACTTAGGATGAAACACGGCAGTTAAAATCTGGTCGGTATGGCGTGGGTTTGCGTTTGTAAGGCCGACAGTATGCAGAACGAGTAGCCATGTCGTTAATAAGAGAGTTGAGGAGTGCCTGGGGAAATCAAACACCTCCACTTTGGATTTACTTTGATCCCGAAGTGAACCGCAATAAGTATATCGAGAAATTGGCCGATTAAGCAAGAAAAAGACTTCGGATTATGAAGTATATCTCGGGTCAAAACTGGGCTTCTGACGCCAATACCGTTATAATAACCTACATCAGCTTCGTCCGCCTTGTCCTTGAATATGGTTACCGAATCTATCAATTGGCTTCAACTACAAACTTGAGGAAATTGGAAAGAGTACAGCTCAGTGCGGCGAGAATCATCACTGGCCTTAGAAATAGTTGCGCAAACGACATTGTTCGCTATGAGGCGGATATCCAGCCTTTGGAAAAGCGTTTTAAATTGAATTCCTACGAGTATTTTAACAAGCTTCAGAGTTTTGGACCTTGTAATCGGACCTGAGCCTTAATTTTAAGACAGCCCTTATAGTTATGTGTGGAATTCGGATTTTATCAATTTAAATGTTAAAACATCTATACCGTTTGTACGTTTTGTTCCAGCTACTTCTTTTAATCATATTAAGATCCCTGCAGAATTGTCGACTAATACTGTCGAAGGCAACCATCCCCCGAAATTCCTCAGACAAATGGTTCTTGAAATCATTAATTATGTTCCAGCCCAGGCCCTTTTGTTATATGCAGACGAACGTAGATCTTATCTGATCTACCTCCGTCTGCATATAGAGCAGGGAGTGGCATTTATTGTGACAGCCCTGAAGGAGATTTCAGATGCAGCAACAGAAACTCTGATCATTGCTTCGTCTTCAGATCAGAATATATAGCCATCAACAAAGCACTTGATTATGCTCTCTGTTTAAGTAGTGAAATTATATGGATTCTGACAGACAGGAGAAATTCCATTCAGTACCTTAAAAACTGGCATAAGATCATGGATAAGACCGGTCAGGATAATGTATCTAAACTTTTCGAGCTTGGACAGCGTAAATCAGTATATCTCCAGTGGATACTGTACCATGTTGGGGTGTATGGTAACGCAATACCTGACGATCTGCAAAGAAAAGGTTGTGATCTTCCTACAACCACTTCCACTGATTTATGCCTAACTGAAATTCATTCCTATTACAAACATAAAGATGGGACGCGAAGAGTCGGAGTTACAGGGATCAATATAAAAGTATTAAGCAGATGAACACAAAGCAAGTGATAGTGAAACATTTATCAAATTTAGTTCTTCAAATTCCAAATCAGGGTTATGTAATTAACATAGGATGACCATTGGTTAAATAGCTTGCAATCGCAGTCGCATACAAAGATCAAACAGCTAAAGTTTTACGTATAATAAAGTGATTATTACCAGATTGTTAATTACCGGTTTTTATGTATACGGTTGTTGTATAAAGTTTCCATTTAATATTCCATTTGCTTCGCGCCTTTATTTTGTATGTTGTTTAATAAAGCCGTCTTAGCACTGGATAGCAAACCGGTGGTTTTGATATAAGCTTTCTGTTAATGGTCTTTGTCTCTAATTGCAAGCTTGAGAAATTGTGTGGTAGAATATTTTTTCTTGTAGTATGACGCCACGAATATTTCCGCGATGGTAGAGAACGTTGTTTTAAATTCAAGGAAGTAGGATCTTACAAACTCTTCAAGTCTTCGTCTTGAGGTTGTCCACCAGTTACTTTACAATAATTCATTGATAAAATTTCATTAACCCTAAAAACGACTGCATTATTATTTTACCTTTTACATACGTTTGATAGCAATCACAAAATAATAGACAAAAATATAAAACTACAAGAAAATTGTATAAAATTATGAAAAATCCGCTGGATACATACTGATTTACGCTGTCCAACCTCGTAAAGTTAAGTAAAAATTAAAATTTCATTTTATTAATCTTAACTTTATACTATATTCCTAAACTTTCTTGACCTCATGTGTTTCCCTCTATTTTGCATGACGTAAATTAACTTATGCATTTTTCCTATTTCTGCTCACTTTATTTAATTCAGATGAGAAGGTAACTGGTTTTGATCCATTACCGTTCCGTAAAACAAAATTATTGGCATAGAATAGCAGCCATTTAATTGGTGATAGTGTACTTAGCAATTTCGGAATTTTTCATGCAATTATTTTGAATTAAATGCCTAAGTCTTACCATTCAGTGCAGTTGTCGGCAAGCCACGCCCCTTCATGACAATAGATTTGCTGCTTTAGGCTACGCAACCACCTAACCAGTGCCTGATCACAGCCCTTTCTACTACTCCGTCCAGTCTTGGCATTTTCTTGCAGGACGCAATGGGCTTCAAAATTTTTCCCGCCTCTGCTTATATGAAGAATACTATTTATGGATTTCCTCAGTTGTCGGCCCAATTCGGGATTCACTCAGAAATCTGGATACAGCAGGGACAGTAATTCCATGCTGCATGCCAGAATAGTAATAATAGTGTCAAATTATCAAAGACTGCGAAATGTAATGAAGCTGTCTACTGTTACTACCTCAAGCTGGATTAAATTTTCATAAATCCTCACACAATAAATTAAGTTTTATCATATCAACTCTCAACTCTTAAGTTCAATGAAATGAAAAATCCTCCCTGGTGTTTTGTTAAAATCAAAATATTAATATTCATGTAATTGCATTATTGACACAAAATCATGAACATGCTATCTCTCACTAAACTAATTAATCAGCTTTGCTTCCTGTAAACACATAAATTTCAATACAACCTTAGAGATAGCCACAAACACTTAAAAAACACAGAACAGTTCAAAACACCAGATAGAAATAAATCTAACACACTAAGAAGTCAAAACACCAGTTAAGTTAAATTAATAAATCTGATCGTATAGTCATAAATAACATTAAATTTCTCCTACGCCCGCAATAAACTACCCATGTTCGTATAAAAGTTTAACCATGTTTTCCGAAAGGATCACATGGGTGACCTACAGTAGACCACAAGATAAAACACAAAAAAAAATTCAATAGTAAATAAAATAAAAACATTTGTTTAATATTCCAAAAGATTATCCATTCAGAATAGCTGGCCAGAGTACCCCTACAAACATTTACTAAAAATTACTCACAATTCTTCATGCGACAATCTAAACCATGATCAATATTGTATTCAAAATTATTAGTTATGTATCTTACAATAATTTCGTAATTATCGCTGAACCATACTTAAGTAGTCTGAAACATTTTTTATTTCTTTAAATAATTCCAAATCTTACCAAAATCTTAATGAAACAATTTACAATTTCTATTAATTTTAGAATGTTACTCAAGCATTTAAACTCACACTACATATACAAATATTTTAAATCAATTTTCGTAAAGTGAAAGATGAAGTTTCTTCCTAATAATCGATTTCACAAAATCCTAAATCAGTTAGGGGCAATAAGTTTGAGGACACATATAGAATTAAATACAAAATGAAAAAATAATCAACTCACGGTCGAGAAAAATTCCTGTCCAGATTTCGTCTCCCTAATTGCCTACGAAACGCAAGTAAAAGAAGTTCAAAAATATTTCTTCATCAATGCCGCACCAAATTGTTAATTCTTCTGTTGTAGAAAAACTTCCTCATGGATGCAGTCCTTCTGCATGGAAGGAGGTCCAACTTAACATGAATGTCCACCAACATTTCGATGATGTTCGCAACAAAGAAAAGTGGAAGCCGCAGTAATCTGTAAGTGAAAACCGACCGACTTCTGAATGATGTTCTCACTGAAGATAAGTGCGAGTCGCAGCAATCTGTAGGTGAATGATGTTTTTTTCCTATCTGGAACTACAGCGCCGCCTTAAATCACATTTTTCATCACGGTAAAAACCATCAGTGAGAATAGGACATAGCCGCAGACCCTCAGAAAGGACTCGCCGACGGCGATAAGATGGGATCCCTCATCGTTCTCGAGCCAATTCTAGCACGGACAACCCCGAGAAAGAGCAACCGGTCTCTCTCTCTCCCCTCAAAAAGGACTCGTAAAAATCTGACAAAATCTTGAAAATTCTCCTCTCGCCACGGGAGCGACCAAATTTAAAACCTCGCGAAGCTCAAAAAGTGTACCGCCTCTAAAATTACTATTGGTTAA
>KK119030.1:5914-53810 GCA_000611955.2 Stegodyphus mimosarum
CTTAGGTTTATTATCTTTTTTATTTAAAATTTATCTTTGCTTATTTTAAAATATGCACATATCTAATGTAAAAGTTTTTGATTTTTGATATCTTTCATTAGAAATTGCAAAATAATCGTTATCTTCAAACTTTTTAGCCATATTATATGTGTAAATACATACATGGGAAAAAGGTAACTTTACAGGAACGCGAGGATAAAATTAAATCATAATCTTCTTCTCATGAAGATATAAAAAAAGCTATTATAACTTTTTTAAAGTCTAAATTTCCATTATATTACTGTTTGCAGCACCTTTTGATGTGTATTTAATGACATTATTTTATTATTAATTTTTTTCCGTTTCCAAACGTATTGTTGCTTCTTCCTATTATACACATGGGTGTTTCTAATCAGAATCATTCAGAATACTCATAAACAAAAGAGACATTAAGTAAGATAGCGATGTAAAATAGAGTGTTTCTAAGTGGATTTCTTCATTTCTATGAAGGGTTTGGAAACTTTTCTCATCCTTAACTTAATTTATTGTAAAAATATAATATCTAGTACATATAAGGTAGAAAATATATATTCACAGAGATTTTATGATATAACAAGACTTCTCGTGAACAGTGGAGTATTATTATTTATGCATGTCTTTGAAAATCTACTATTAAAGTGAATTTGAGAGCAAGGGTTAGCGGTATTTATTTGCCAGAGTTATATAAGACAATTTTAGTACTTTTACCATGACAAATTTCGTTTTCCGAAAACAAATAATTTTCTTTAGAGAAAAAGATTAATGTGAATTTTAAATAAAAAAATTTCTCTTAATACTATAAAAGTATATAATTATAGATGTAGTACTATAATAATATATTTTAATATTGTATTACTATTTGCAACAGCTTTAGATGTGCATTTAATGACGTTATTTGATTATTAATTTTATTCCCTTTCCAAACGTATTGCAGCTTCTTCCTTTTATATACATAGGTGTTTCTAATCAGAATCATTCAGAATACTGATAAACAAAGGAGACAATAAGTCCGATATCGATGTAAAATAGAGTGTTTTTAAGTGGATTTCTTCTTTTCTATGAAGGTTTTGGAACATTTTCTGATCCTTAACTTACTTTACTGTAAAAATATAATATTGTTGCGTGTGTACGGGTTCGTAATGGATTGAATGCACAAGTCGTTAAAAAGTTAATAAAATTTATTCTTTTCGCGAGAAATAAAACAAAATACTGAAATATGTCCTCAGAGATATTCATACAATATCACAATATCTCAAACGTTAAACAGAACTCAATTCAAAACAGAGAAACTAATTTTCTCTCACAGCGAATTCGCTATAATCAATAACAGCATTAAGTAAACAATACAGTTCGCTTAAAACAATAACAACAACTGAGCTGAGGTGTTTTAATTGGACTTTTATAAGCTTTTTAATTATTCACGAGAACAATCTGGTAAAATATTTTTTCTCGATTTTTCTGGATGGCAACAGAATTACCAGACATTTCTTTATTAAATATGAAATGCACGCGTTTTTGTATTTTTACTTTTCCGACGTAGCTTTCTCTTCAAATTCATCTGGGTTGCACGGAAAAATAAAACAATTTTAATTATAATTCTAAATAAATAGCTAAATAAATACAAAATCCGTAAAACTGCCCCCTTCCCAGGGACTGCACATCCAGGTCAGTACAATGCCTGGATAGGAAACCAAACTTACAACTAAGGCAGCAATGCAATAATAAATATTACACAACAATAACAAAATAAACAATAATTGCAATAAGTAACTTTAAGCAAATCAAATGCTATCAAACACCTACTCCAAATCAAAGATTATCAAATATTAAATACAAATCAAATACTTTCAGATACTAAATACAAATCAAATACTATCAAATACTAAATACAAATCAAATACTATCAAATGCTAAATAAAAGGACCATGGTTTTATACTATTTTACGATTATATACGCTACGTACTATGGCCATAGGAAGGAGCTAACCTGTCATAATGAACGACTTTAGAATTAGAGTTTGATGACTTACAGATCCGAACCACGACGTCGTTCAGCCTGTTTAGGACTGTGTACGGACCATCCCAAGTTGACTGTAGTTTCGAACAGAGTCCTTTGCGCCGAGACGAATTCCACAACCACACCTTGTTTCCTTCGTTGAAACGATGTTCAGTAGCTCTGGTGTCGTATCGGGTCTTAATCTTCTCCCCCGCCAAGTTGATTCGCTTTCGTGCAAAGTTGTGCATCACTTCAAACCGGGCCTGGTGATATTGAATGCATTCCTCAGGGGATGAAGGTGCATCCGGAGAGCGGCCAAACAAAAGATCACATGGCAGACGAAGGTCACGACCGAAGAGCATCTGAGATAGGGAATAGCCGGTAGTCTCGTTGACAGCACTGCGGTAAGCCAGTAAAAAGAGTCGTAACTTCTGGTTCCAGTCCTGTTGGTTTCTGGAAACTACTAACGAGATGTTATTAAGGATGGTTTGGTTCAACCTCTCTACCAAGCCTTCCGTCTGGGGATGTAAAGGCGTTGTTTATGTTTTGTCTCAATGCCGAGTAGCTTGCAGAGTTCTTTGATTACTGCTGAGGTAAATTTACGTTCCTGATCTGAATGTAACTGAAGAGGCACTTCGAAATGGAAATCCAGTGCTGTATCATCATCTCTGCTACTGCGACAGCCTGTTGATCAGAATTAGAATACACTTCAGGCCACTTGGTGAAGTAATCAGTAACAACGAGGATGTATTTGTTGCCATCAGCAGTTCGTGGCAGAGGTCCTAAGATGTCAAAGGCGATACGTTCAAAAGGCGCGCCTATACTATAAGGTTGCAGTTTCCCTCAGCTGCATTCCTACTTGCACAGGCATCCTAAGATCGGCACCACTTTTGCGCATCATCCTTTGAATTGTTTGAGATTTCCATTAAATCAATTATGGGTTTAATGTCACGGTCTTTCAGCTGGTCGTTCCTGACTTCTTTGTCATTCCACGAGTTTGGATCAGTTGATGTTGATGCTGTAATTTGTCGTGCGACCGGATTAAGCAGCTGGTATTTACCTTCGACCCTGGAACAATATCGACAGTTTTCTGCGCAAGGTCTTCTAGACAAGACGTCAGCGTTTCAGTACGATGATCCTTTTCGATGACGGATAGCGATGTCGTATTTAAAAGCAAGGCCAATGATGCATGATTCGTGCGGAGCAGGAATTTTCTGCCATATAGATAATGATGGAAATGTTCTATAGCTTTAACTATGGCGACCAATTCTTTCCTGGTGACACAGTAATTCCTCTCTGGTTCAGACAGGCACTTGCTCTAGTAAGCGACTACACGTTCTTGGCGCTCTATTTCTTGGGACAAAACAGCGCCGACACTTTCATTGCTCGCGTCCGTGTCGAGAATAAATGTTTTGTCTAGCTGAGGATACGTCAGGATTGGAGCAGATGTTAAAGCTTTTTTCAGGTTCTTAAATGCGTACTCACATTCTTTTGTCCATAAGAACTTTTGCTTACTCCCTGTCAGCTTGTGAAGGGGTCTTGAGATGGAAGGAAAATCTTTCACGAATCTGCTATATTACGTGCAAAGCTATATTTTCGGGACGTCTCCAGTCTTCAACTGCTGACACGTTTCAGGATCTATTTTGGGCTATGGATCCAGGAAGCAAAAATTCTGTTCTCCTTGGTATTGTGATATTGTCTTGTGCTATGATTGTGTGGACAGATTTAACTCTTTCATCATTAATTCCGAGTAAGGTTATGTCCTGAGAGATAGAATGCAGTTCGTTATTTTTAAAATCCAAAGAAAAATTCTATTTCTTTAGAAAGTCCAATCCGAGTACGCAATGGTCTGTAATTTCTGCTACATATGCATTATGATGGTAAGCGGCAGTTCCAGACGTGATATTAACGTTTAATTTTCCTTCGATTTCGATCTTCTCGCCTGACACAGTGTGGAGGGATGAGTTTGCTTTTCAATAGTTCAGCCACATCTTTTCGAATGATGATAACAGTGGCTTCTGCATCGATGGTTATATTACAAGGAACTCTATGATGTGTCCCATGATTAAAAGTCCGTTACTGCCGCCACTCACTTCAGAAATCTGAAGCGCTTTAAACTTGGGCTTTTCATTATCTGGCAACCTCCGCTCCGCAAGATGGCCACAAATTAGTTTCCCTCCTTCTTCATAGGAGCGGTCTTAACATCCGTGCCTTGGGGTGTTCTGCAGTTTCTTCGTATATGCCCTTCAGCACCGCAGTTCCAGAACTTTACGGTTTCTTTCTTGTCACCAGTATTCCGTTCCAAGGCATTGAGTTGACTAGTTAAATCGTCTAGGCGAGCAGTCATTTGATCCACTGGTTCTTGCACTTACGCAGCTCTGATTGAATGGCCGTCTCTACGAGTGGCTTGATGGGCTGCCTCGAACTTCATGGCGTACACTAGAGCGCTTTTCAAGTCCTTGACAACAACCATTCGCAGAGCCTTCTGTGTTTCAGGATCCTAGATGCCATCGATAAAGTACTGCAGGGACAGGATTTTCCTTGCTTCTATCGGGCACTCCATATAGGCGAGGTGAGACAGCCTTTCAGCATTCATAGCGAGCTTCTGGAGTGTTTCGATGGGCTTCAGTTGACGGGAATTTAATTGAAGTCTGCTGTAGTCTTTCAAATATTTCTCTCCGGAAAGCAGCTCCAATGCACTGAACAGAGCTTAGAAATATAGCCTTTGGTTTTCGGAAAGAATTTGAAGGATATCCGCTGCGGCTACTCTCAAAGAAGCTGTATTTAGTAACTGTATCATTTAACCTTTTTGCGTTTTCAATAAGTGGTAATTTGATTACTAAATTCATGTAAATGCTTTTCTGCTTGAGTTCTTTTTTCCACTGAGTCGCTCTGCATTCTTTTAAACGCAACATTATTTCTTTCTTCCCTCTTTTATCCTTTTTTAGTCCTATATATTCCGGTCTTATTCAGGAATCTAAATAATAAAAGCAACTAATATTAGTCATTACTAGCTATTAGAAGTCTAGAATGCATTATCTTTTATTTCAAATACAATTTTTTAAGTTCCTTCTCCCCACACCAAGACTGTCTACTACCGTTCACAGTAATCCAGCTTTTACTTCGATATACATTTCAGTTTTTAATATATACCTCTGAAGCTTCAATTCTTTCGTTATAGTTTTCCTTCCTATTGCAAAGTTGAATATTCAGTCCTTGGTAACCTTAATCATATTTGGTTAATTCATTAATTAAAATTTTGCGTTTTAAAGATTGGATAACAAATCTTGCTTTAGGAATGAAGACTAACTAGTCTGCCGGATAAACCTTGCTTCTATCCGAGTAATTATTTAATTAAAATTATCTTTACACCGAAGAAAAATCAAATTGGTGAATTTATATTGCCGCGAAACTTATGAGTTTTAGTTTACGGTTTTAATATAAATTATTTCCTTCAAAAAGTACTTGGAAACCTTATCAATTTGTTTTTCTCTCACTCTTCTTTTTACGAGGCAATTTACCTTAAAAAGCCCTCCACGAAGACAATCTACTCTTAGACAGATAGCCCTCGAGGCTTTGCCGTGATCAAATAAGCCAAAACAAACCAAACCATTCTCCTTTTTTTTCTGTCGATTTTGCTTAATAGATATCATCACCCGATGTACGATTCTCATTTTTTAAATATTTGTATTAAGCTTTATCTTATGAACCGCATTTCGTTTCTTCTTTTTTTTCCCTCAGCGTTCAGCGCAATATAATAAGAGTTATTTCCACAGCGCACATTAAATGAACTTGAATCATGGATTTGCGGCTTCGCATTGAATAAATTTTCTTCTAATGAAGGAAAACTTTAGTCGTACTTCTCGAAATTCATTGAATCTCTTTTATCATGATTCAAACCAAAAAAGTAGAAACCTTTTTGTCATTAAAATTGTATTTCTAAAAATAGCATTGATTATTACAAAAATTAGAAAACAAACCTACATTTCGATACGTTGAATTCACCTATGGTTTAAGGTTTCATGCATTGTGATGAAATGAGAATGATGGAAAAAAATAACTATAAAATGTTAACATTACGTTAAATTATGCGACTAGGCATTGCAGTCTAGTATCACAATATCAGCCAAATAGAGAGCTATAATGCTACTAGGCTTTCCAGCTACTGACGCCCAGCTGGCAAAAACGACCACAGTCAGTCCAGCAGGTCAAACGATCATTTGTTTCTCACAGCACAAAGCATTAAAATTTACATATCAGTCACAAAGAAAAAAAAAGATAGGTAATTTTTCGCGTGAAAGTACAATTTGTTATAAAGTACAGTTACAATTCGCAACATGTTAAAATGTTGGAAATGTTCCCCTGCAGTTGTAAGAAATTGATTAATGAGACATAATTTAAAAGAGTAAAATATTTATAAGGTATTTCTCCCGCCGTCTTAGCATGCCTCTGTGGTGTAATGGTCAGCACACTAGGTGCGTATTCGAGGGATCCGAGGTTCGAGGGCATTGCTCATTTTTCATGTACTCCAAAAAAAAAGGCTTTAAAAAAACCTAATGTCTCTACAGTGGCGCCCCAACTAAAAAAGCTGGTGGTTCTCCACCACCAGGATTTGGCGATTGGATCACCTAATCCCCAGGCGTTCTTTAAAAGGAGGAGTATATAAGTATTTCTACCGCCTTCTTAGCATGCCTTCGTGGTGAATGGTGAGCACACTCGGCCGGTATTAATCCAAGAGGTCCAAGGTTCGAGTCCCGGCGAGGGCATTGCTCATTTTTTACGTCCTCTGATTCTGTCCTCTGATTCCTCTGAGACAACCTAATGTCTCTACATGACACTCCAGAAGCTCGCTAGAGTAACACTGGCTGTGAGATTTGGCTAACTACGGTAGCAGTAATCAATGTTTTTACGTCAGCAGTAGAGTCCGACATGGACGTCGGCCATGAGTTGCGATATTTGCCTATGAACAGTCATTGAGCAAATGCTGGATGAAACACATGAATTGAAAATCTGTCGTAATATGTCGTGCAGTTGCGTTTCTTGCCATCGCAACGTGTATTGACGCATTCGTAAAATACAGTTGAGTATCTGAGCGTTTCTCCCACCAGTCACTGGTTTAAAAACACAATTTTGCACAATTCACGCTAGTTTTTCTACTTTCGAAGTACACTTGGTACGCCTATGCCACAGTACTGCTCGACGTGTCCAGCCTGCTGATGTGTTCTTACATCAAACATGCGGCCTTGGGAATACTGACGATTTGCTTGCTATCAGACTCACTTAGATCACTGTCTTTAAGCAGAATACTGTTGCGCCGACGACAGCCAACGGCTCGAAAGTCATCGATTCCCTTTATGCTCATTCCCATATTCGTATTGTAAGTATGTATAATAGATTGTCTTTTCAGTGTATATTCAGTAGACCTAACAGCAGTTGGTAATAACTTAATAATGTAGAATTTGCTTAATGTTAGACGAAAAGAAAATCAAATAAGGGAAGGCTCTTTTAACATATTTTTGACTATCACATGGATTTTGCTTTTGCTTTTTGCTAACATTTGTGGTAGGTAAATCTAGATTTGCTAAGAATTTCATGGACTGGCTGGCAGCAGGTTTTTAATATAGCCGTATCAGTTTTACTTATTTTATTAAGTATAGCTGTGTTAAATTTCACATTTAGCTCAGTTAAATATTCAGTAATATCTTTCAGGCAGCAAATAACTTGCACAGGCAGGAAGATGACAGAATGCGGAAACAAGGAATCAACCTCATGTTTCGGACTGAGCAAACACAATAAATGCAGTATAAATATCAACAATGATCTCAATTCGAATAGCTTCACTCAGAATTACAGATCCACCGAAGACAGTAGCTATTCATTGGACAATCTGAGCCATAAGAATGAGATTAAGACGGGCAGGAAATCCTCAACGAAGCCTGCTGTGAAATTGTACAAAAGAAGGTTTGTGATGCTGTTTCTGTTCGCCCTCTGTTCTATGATGAATGCAGTTCCCCAATTCCAGTACACAGTAGTAGCAGATATAGTTGCTTGTTATTATAACGTGAGTTTGACGGATGTAAATTGGACTTGTGTAGTATTTATGGTGGTCTTCCTACCTCTTGTTTTCCCAGTCATGTACTTAATGGAAATGAAGGGCTTGCGAGTCACTCTTATGACTGGAGCCTTTCTGAATTGCTTAGGTAAGTAAAACGATGTCTCTTTAAACTAATTTATTTTAGCGTGTTTGTATGTATATATTTGCTCTAACTAATTTCTTCATACCAGCTTTATAAGAACAATAAAAGGTTTATAGTCAGCAATAAAAGTCATGAAATTCAAGTAAGGAACGTGTTCGCTGTTAGAGCTTTAAGGTAAAAATCATGAAACGTATTCATCGAAAAACATGCATTAACGCTTTGGTCAACTTAAAATATCGCAGGTAATATCTAGCGAAGATAGGCTTTCTGCCGCGCGGTGTGTTGTCTGCTATTATTAAATTCTGCTGCCATTAAAATTTTGGCTAGCATAATACTCTCACAGATTGAAGAAGGTCTGAGGCTAACCGTGACCTTGAGATTCGAAGTTCTCAATGATAAAATGCAAGAAGAGTTCATGTCTTGGGGCTTATTGATAGTGTCCAACACATATATAATTATATTACTGCTTCAAGTAATCATATGTTCGAAGAGGGAGCATATACCTCTCAAAGTCAATAAAAGAACAGTGCTAAAAATTAAGAGTTGAAATTAAAGACATTTAAAATTAATATTTAACATTAATTTTTATGCATTTTAAATCTTGCTGTCCGCAGCGTTCTTTTCCAGCTGCATTGTAAACTATCCTAGTATTACTTTGTTTTAAATGAAATTGCTTTTCCATGAGAAATATTTTTAAGCAAATCATGTCGAAAAGATGTAATATAAAAATTTTAGCAAAAATCAATTTTTTATTTGCTTGCAGCTTAAAAAGAGGGGCTCTGGTATGATGATCTATCAAAGAAGAGATTAATTGTATCGCATCTTCTTAGACAGAGTGCTGCCGGCATCGGGATTTGACCTGAGTACCATCACCTGCAACTGTGGTATATAAGTCTCTATGACAAAGAGCTTTCTGAAACTTGAATAACATATATGTTACTCGCTGCTTTAGATTCTTTTAGCATTTTCGAAAGATCTGCTTCGATTTCGCAGACATTTATAACAGCATAAATTATCGGCCGCCCTGTTTGCATAGTTATAAGGAAGCCTACAGCTATAATCTTGGGTTCAGGTTTAATTTCCGATGAATGCATCGATCTATTTTTATAGTGCCTTTGTAATGTCTTAAGGTCGTATATATAGTCATTGCGGAATGGACGTGCTTGAAATGCTATCGAGCCAAAAGTTCTTATTGCAAAGTCCTCTCGACAGCATGGTGAAAGCTCTGGAGAGGAGTGAGAGACCCCTACATCCGACACCAAGCAATTCTCCTTCAAAACTGGGGAAAATTTTTACTGTCACGTATAAGATGCTCAAGACTTGATAGCTTACGCACAGCTATTAGTTTGATCAGAAGGAAATTCAAAATTTTGGTTTGCTATATTCATAAATTTCGTAAAATTCATATGTCTAGAAAAATACTAATGCTAGTCTGCAGTTGCAAATTTTTTGAGATTATTATAATTTTGATATTCTGTCCTTTCTTTCCGAACTTAATTGAATTAATATTTCGATAATTTTATTCCTAGATAAATGCATTATGCAAGCTATTATAGGCTGCATATTTTTCGCGTTATGCTTTATGAGTTTCATTTGCACTGAAGTGATGCAGAAGCCAATCTGAAAAAGTGTAATGTGTATGTAGGTGCAATTAGTGAAAGGGTTGGTTGAGGCTAAAAGCTGGAGGCAGAGGACAGCTTAAAATTACGAATTGAAGATGTTCATAAGGTAAAAACCCATGCAAAGAAATAATGGAGAGGCAGCACCACAAATGGTAAGAAATCACTTGAAATGAATAAGAAATTTTTCTGTGTTGTATTCTTATTACAAATGAGCTCACAACCGAAAATCATCAGCAAAGAGTATCTGTCAGTTTGCTCTAGTCTGTTTACAAAAAGTGGGTAAAGTTCGTCTTAAGCCTATTGTAGCTGAATTTGAAAATGAAATTCTTCCTGTGAAAAGCTTCTTGAAGGGGTTCACCAACAGCCTAGCGGTAAAGTCGCTGAAAACTTGTAGTTCGACATGGGTTCGATTCCAGGACAGCGAGGTGTCTGTATGAGCGTTTTCGTGGTTTTCTCCTCATAGATAATGTGGATACGAGGTTTCCTTTAGAAAGTCTCCACAGGGACATACCTTCGCCTAGGCAGGTAACCTTATAAGGTATATCTCCCACATTCTTAGCGTGCCTTCGTGGTGTAATGGTCAGCACACTGAGCCGGTATTTCAGAGATCCGTGGTTCGATTCCCGGCGAAGGCCTTGCATATTTTTCATGACTCCTGCTTCGTATTAACCTAATGTCTCTACAACCTTAGTGTTCTTTGAAATACACTCATGTCCATAAATTAAGGATAATGCAAAATCAGGCAAAGGAAGAGTTAGAAGCAAAACAAATTTGACTTATTTGTAAAGCGTATTTATTAAACAAAAGGTAAAGAGCAAAAAAAGATGCTATATGTTTGATATTATTAAAAAATTTAGCGATTTTGTTCTCCCTGAAGCAAATTACAACAAAAACCTATTTCCAAAAAACCAATATTACATAGTTGGTATGATTGTTAATACATTGTTTGTCTCCCAGACGATGCAATACTGTCCGTACGACACCTAGGCATGCTGAGTATCAAATTATCGATCTGATCTTGGGGGATATTACACCACTCAAAAAGCAATGCTCTCCGAACTTCCCGTAGACATGTAGGAGGAAATTGACGGGATGCAACCCGTCGGCCAAGCATGTCCCACACGTGCTGTACTGGATTCAAGTCCGGTGAGAATGCTGGCCAGTCCATATGGGTGATATCCTCCGATTGAAGGCATTCGCTTACGATGTTTGCACGGTGAGGACGGGCGTTGTCATCCTTAAACACAAATTTTGCGCCCATGGCGCCCCGAAACAAACATACATGTTATTCCAGAATGACGTCCCGATAGATTTTGCTTGTCATGGTTCCAATTTGAACAAGCAAGTCAGTTCTGGAACCCAGAATAATTCCACCCCAAACGAGCACTCCTGCACCACCGTAGCGGTGTCGTTCAATGACGTTTTCTTGGTGATAACGGGTACCTGGAGCTCTCCATATGAAAGTCCGGCGAGAATCAGACTGCAAGCTAAACCTGGACTCGTCGGAAAACATCACACAAGCCCACTGTTGTGGCTTCCACAATGCATGCTGTCTACTACAGGCTAACCGCAGGCGACAGTGAGTTGCAGTAAGTGGAACGCATCTGACAGGTCTACGAGTATATAGACCAATCTGCTCTAAGCGTCTGTACACGGTCTGCCTTGAAATTGTCGTACCAGTGGCTGAAGAGAGCTGACGAGACAGGTCTGAAGCTGTACTCCGCCTGTTTCTTTTGGCAGTAACTGCCAAACACCGGTCCTCTTTCGGCGTTGTAACTCTGGGGCGACCTGTGCTGTAACTTCTACTCACATTACCATCATCTTGGAATTGTCGCCAAAGACTGGAGATGACACTCTGGGCAATTTCAAGTTCTCCTGATACTTCCAGTTGGGTACGCCCACATTCCAGACGGCCAATAATTCTACCACGTAAAAAATCATCCAAAAATCATCCTTGTGTCATAACTATTCGGTTATTGCACTGAAATACTTATAAAGCGCCTGCGAACAATTTTACTTCTTTGCCTGCATTCCTTATATATCACTCTCTTACACCCTTGTCATTGTGGCGTACCATCGGTGTCATCTGGTTACTTCCTGAAATGTGCATATGAATCTTGAAGATGTGTGTAGTGATTTTACAGGTGATATATTTATTTTAGAGTTCGATTTCCGCGTGACTCCGAATTATCCTTAATTTATGGACATGAGTGTAATTAAATAAAGCAAAACAAACTTTGCATCTAAGACGACGCAGTTATTGAGTAACAAAAAGTCTGAAGAAAAAACAAGGTTTCATTCAAAGAAGAGTTTTTTTTTCGCTTATGATGAGATGTATAAGGTGTAGTTTGGTTTGAGATGGTCGGAAATAATCAAGCCATTAGTGTAAATATCAGGACCTCCGTTAGGTAATTTTAAACGGGACATAACGACCAAGCGATATGCACTCACCAACAGACCTCATATGGTTCTTTAGTAGGATAACGCTAAATCACATATTAGAGGAGGGACTCTACATGTAGGTTTAGCAATGGAAAATTCTTTCTCTTCCTCTTAAGAATTCGGATTTCTTGCTCCCTTTAACTTTTGTCAGTTTAAGTCATTGCGACATTTCTTGTTACATGCATTTTCGCAGTGAAGAGAAGGAAGAAAGGGTAATAGATGAATATTTTGTCACAATACCAAAAGAATAATACTTCTTCTTCTTAGAAAAAGGGAGGGGATGGAAAAGTTGCCTGAAAGATGGCAAGAAGTTGTAAAAGTAATGGATATTATTTTACTAATTAAATTTATGAGACTGTTTGTTTTTTCACTTGAAATTATTTATCTCGATTCTGAATTATTTTTTAATCGACCTATTAATAGTCTCACAGAAATGTATATCGATAAAGACATCAAGGGCCTTTTTAAAATATAGAATAAACTACACTTCTTTATTTACAATAAACTGATTTCAATATTTTGTACTGTTGATCTATAGGAGGGTGGATACAATGCGCTTCGTTCAGACCATCCAGATATGCTGTCATTATGACATCGCAGACCATATATGCTATGGGTCAAGTATTTGTTCTCAGTTTGCCACCTTTCATTGCCGGCGTTTGGTTTGGAGCGACAGAAGTGGGACTTGCATGTGCAATGGGAGTTTTTGGAAACCAGGTACTCATGTTTCACATATTTAAAAAAGTACATTTATAAAAAAAATTTCAAAATACATATGGAGTTTTATTTTACAGTTAATCAGGTAATTCAGTTCTCTAGTCGTCCTTCTTTATTATGTATACATGAAAGTATAGTTTCCAAAAAGTTTTAGCTCAGCGCCCCTTTTCGAGCTTTTATTAATTTTTCTCTTCGAGTTTATTCAGTACACCTGTAGTTTTGCAACAATAGTATAACATTGTCAGATGTCTTCTGAACTCCATTCATAAACATTGATATAAATGCATAATTCGTTTTAGATAATTACAGTGAAAGCTCGGTTCGCGAATTTAATTCGTCCCACAAGCAATCATCGGAAATATTCGTAAACCCAAACAAATTTTCGTGTGAGAATTAAAGTAAAATGGATTACTACGTTTCTAGACTGCAGAATATGGCTTATTTAAACTTTACAATAATATTTTATACACATGTTTGTACATTTCAGTTAAGTTTAACTGATAGTTAAGATTTTATTTTGAATCTTTCCATTATGTTTCGTTTCATGACATAGTCGCTCAGTCCAGAGATTTATGTAAACTTTATGGCAAGTAGTGTATTTTAATTGAGTGGAAGAATCGTAACCAATATGATTTGCAGTAGAGACTTTAATTGCTACTGACATCTTCATGCCTTGCTGCTGAAGCCGTTAAAAGTGATTATGAGACATTTGGCGTAATGATCTTAAGTGATATTGGTACATAGAATCTTGCATTTTACTGTATTTTTCAGAACGTTTAGGATCAAAAGACTATGTTCGTCTTCTAATCCTTCCTCTTTCTCTGAGAACGTTTTTCCCCATAGTTGCCTTTTCTTATTGTGTTGCGATGCTGAAATTTAGAGTTTTACTCTTTTAAACTTTTAAACTCTGACCTACTCTGGTACCGGACAAAACTAAATAAATAAACACTAAATTCTTCTAAAACCTAAGGGGAGGAGGAAGGAAGAAATGTATGATTGGACTAACAGCAATACATTTTAATAACGATATTTTTTAGAATCACTTAAACAACATCAATCAAAGCAAATTCATGCTTAATAAATCTTACCCTGAAAATAAGAAGGAATAAATCTTCACACTATCTCTCAACAAAACATTTCTTAATTCCCTTAAACTACATATTCAATCATTTTTAAAATTAACTCAAGAGCGACAAGTTCAAATTCATTACTTCAAAACCTCATAAGCACCACAGAAGAAATATTCGAAAACAATCAATCAGTTCCACTAAGAAAAATAAAGCAATAGATTTAACTTTCCTAGCACCTAAAACAAGCATTGCAAATTCTATCTTATCGCAATCAAAATAATCATTAAGAAGTGGTTAGTACATAAATTACAGGACGCGTTGTGAAACCCTAAAATGCCTAAACATTTTTACAATATCCCGATAAAAATCTCTGTTTCTTAAGTCTTACTTCTCAAACAAATAAAGTAACTGAACATACCATAATAAAGTAACACAAAAAATCAAATGCAGTTAAAATATAAAATCAAAGACATTTACTAATATCTTGAATATCCTAATTAGATAGCTGGCCAGACTACCCTTATATACGATAGTAAATAATATTCTACATTAAATTTCCCTCAAGAGTCATTTATCAAGATCAGATTTCCAATTTAACATAATAAACGATTAATTAACGGTTACACTGAAACATTAAATTAATTATTTAAACTGGGTCTCACATAAACTAATATAGAAATTACAATTAACAGGATTACACATATTGTGGACAATAATTTTAAGTTCTCCTAAGGGCACAAACATTTTTCTCTATTATCAAATAGAACTCCCTTTCTACCAGTTACCCAAGATTAATTTAAATTACTCTCAACTAACAAATACTATAATGGTACTAATAAAAATGTAAGATAACTCACAGTTGAACTACCGGAATCCATCATCATAAGAAGCTGCTACCTTCGGCGACATCAGCAGAAGAATCCTTTATTGAGCTCATGGATTAGTCCTTTCACCAACCAGCTCCAAAATAACAGTTCAAGAAAAATGACATCTTGTAGAACCATAAATGAAGACGCCCGGGAATAAATAATTCTGAGGTAATGGAAGTAGAGAAATTGAAAAACCCAAAAGAGAATAAACCAGGTGACACACAGGTGCTTCAGCTAAGGGTGCTACAATGGAAATTGTACGAGCGACGACACAAGGATGAATTTCTCGTCTCACGACCGAAACGCTGGCACACGATTTTCAACAAGGAGTCTCGGAAAAAAACAAAAACACCCATTTGCAGGAATAATCACTTCAGGAAATGCCCATTTTCGAACTCTTAAGAGATTGCACAAAGTTCTACATCTCGCGTTAATCATCTCGCACAAATTTTGATCAGCTCTCGGGAAAAATTCTCATTAGCCCATGGCAATAAAACGTATCCCCAGCTCGCTGGCGCCTTAGAATTTCTCGCATCTTCAAAACTTTCTCTTAGAATTCTTCACATCTTCAAAACTTGAATCTGTCTCTCATAAACACCAGCGCAAGTCGCCGCAGCAGGGCAAGCCCACGGCGGGGCAAATGTCTTTAAACTACTTTAAACAATCAAAATCACGATTTCGTCTCTGCTCTGTACTGTACTTCTAACCTCGTGCAAGAACCGAAGAAAACTCGGTTTCTCCTTCCACCAACTATTACAGGTAAAAACTTACGCATAAAATTAAATTTCACCAACCCAAGATTTTCACTATTACTTACAATTATACCCCCTCAAACGAATCAAAAGATAGTTATTGTCTACAGTTGACGCTTGACCAGCTGCAAAATGATTCATCCTAAAGCGCGAGACTAAATTCGACCTCCCGCTAACAAGGAGAAAAATCTAAGAAGAACCACAAAACTGTCCTTTCAAGATCAAATTTTACAGCGATTCCTTTCTTCCGAAAGAACTGATTTATATAAGTATTGCAACATTCACAAAGCGAGAGTGCAATTGAAAACGAGCCAATTTACGACTTCCTTTACTGCCCAAAAACAAAAACAAAAAAAGCTGAAATTAGAAGGAATAGGAAAGAAGCTTTTAAAATAACTGTTATAAACCTTACATGTTCATGAATTGATGTGATTGTGACCTGATTAATTATAGCCATTCCAATAGGTAATCGAAAAATCAAGCACCTTTGAATTCTACAACGCCCTTTCGCCATAACAATAGCCAAGACATATCGCACTACATCTACCGATGCCATTAATATCTTAACGGGTTTATTTAGTCTGCACAAACGACTAGAACAGGAGGAAACAAACGCGAAGCTACTTCATCTCTTTCAAGAATTACAATATAACGGTCACACTTCCAGTGGAATACGAGAACATCCTGAGCGTCTCCATGTTCATTCCGAATACAAAGGCATGGGTTTAAGGGTATATACAAATGAAACAAACATTCCTGCAATTTGGTATGCCGTTTACACAGAAGGCTCCAAAACCGCTGTGGCTTTTGATGCGCCTTCATTGGGAAGGGCGACACAAAGATTACTTATTTTTGGAAAGGCCATTTCTCCAAACCTCACAACATAACAGTGACTTTTAGGCAAAGGGGTTGGCAATAGAGCAGGGAATTGGTTATGCTATACAAATGCATTTTTAAGGAATCTCCAATAATTTAGAGAGTCTTTCTGTGATTCTTGCGATCTATAATCCTTATCATCCGTTATTACTTATCACAAGCATCTAGAAACGAATAAGATACAATGTAGCGGTCTTTATGAGTCATTGCTGGGTTAGGATCCTCGTATAATTTGAAGACAATGAGTTAGTGGATTCATTAACCAAGTATTCAGTTCCGTGGCTTAATTGCGATTCCTTCCCGTTCAAATTTCAGGATCGCAGTTGCAGTTCAAATTTCAGGGTGTGTCTGCGGGCAACAAGGCTATACAGATCACTATGTCAAACCCTGTCCCCCCTATGCATATTTTATTTCTCACCTCTGACCTCAAAGGTTAAAAACGTTATTTCAGCACTCTGCTGCTACGGTAGATTCTAAGCAATACAATCTACATTCTGACGACAATGGGGGAAGTGCACTAGGTAGCAACAATGGTGCTACTTTCCTTCTGTATAATTAATGTCTATCTGAACTATAATTTGACTTTAATTTCGTCTTTATGTGTATTCTGTGTATATACGTGTCTACATTACTGATGTTCTCTTACAACGTGATATGATAGTGCTTTGTGTTTTCAAATGACATACGCACTTGGTGTGCAATTAAAGTACAACTTCGCACTACCGTATTCTTGTGACTACACGTTTATGTGTTTTCCATTCCAATACCGTCGAATATTTTAATTTTTAGCATCTATTTTGCATTTTTGCTTTATGTTAAGTATTTCTCAAGCTCCTAATACTGCGTTAGACAGCATTTTTAATAGTGACATATTAATTTAATTTTAAATGATAGCATTACAGCTTCACTTTTAAGATTGTCGTGTTTTATGTACCTATATATATGTGTGTGTTTTTGTGTGATAGTTCAAACTATACTTATATTATGAACTACCATTAGAATTATTTTGAAGATATTAAGCCTAATCATTTGCGCCGTTCCATATAAAGAGTATCGAAATGTACAGCTTATATGTGTTTCATGTGTCTATATGTCATTTATGTGTTTATGTATTTAATGTAAATGCTTAAGTAATCCCACTGCTTTATATATGGTTTTTCTCCGTAAATGCGATTTACACTGCCCTCCAAAAGTTAAGGAACAGCAAGGTTTTCGTGTCTAATTTGAGAAGGAAGAAACATAGAAATAAGAAATTTACAGAATATGTTCACTAAACAGTTCTTTAATGAATGCAATATAGAATGTTTCTAAAGTTCAACACAGACATGAATTGCAACAAAAAATTGCACTCTTGGCAGAGAAATCCACTCTTGGAGAAACAGTATATCACAGGTTTTGGAGGAAAAAATGGAGTGGTAACATTACAAAAATGGATTCTAATAAGGAATGTGTCTATCCCTCGCTGCAATACATTGGCGGCAGCGATGTTCCAAGCTGTCAATTAAGTTGTCGGTCAGTGAAATAGGAAGCAACCACCAGACAGGGAGTAATCCGTGTTCAAGCTCATCTAAGGATCTTAAACGAGGACTTAAAGCAGCAACCTGTCTCTCAACGTAGTCCCAAAGATGCTCTATCGGATTCAGGTCTGAGGATTCAGCTGGCCATTCCATCCGCTCCATACCGTGACCCTCAAATATTCTTCAGAAACTCAAGGTCGGTGCTGGCTGGTTGTGAACCTCGACTCGTCTGTGAAGAGAACAAACGCTTATTGTGAACTGGTCCAGGAGACGAGTTCTCTTTCCCAACATAAACGGGCACATCTGTGTCTTCGGGTCAAGGGGATACAAACAACTGGTCGTCTTGCATACTAGCCTGTATTGTGCAGGCGCCTACGCGCTGTAGTAGCTGAGATTCTTGTTCCTGTTACCACTAAATGATCTGCCATGACCTGAAGCGCAGTAATGTTATTCCTCCTTCGGGTCTAAAGAGCTAAATAACGGTGTCCCGCAGGTTTTGTAATTCTAGGTCTGCCTAGAACATGTCTTCTAGACACAGAATGCTCGGATTCAAACTGATTCCATAGTCGGTGGACCATACTACGGGAGACGTTGAGACGTCTAGCAGCATTAGCTTGTGACATCCCCATTTCCATCTATCCGATCAGCCGCCGCCTCATCATCGGGCAAACGACTTCTTCTAGGCATTGACAGACTCTCCCGGATATTGTCCACGAAACTGTAATAACAACTGAAGATCAACATTCGTGAACAAAAATTACGATTTTTGCATTTTCCCTCTAACTCGTATGTAAATATTGATTCCTATAAAATAAAAGTGGTAACTAATTGTTTTTGCATATATTTTCTTAAACTTCGTTACTATCATGCATTTGAACTGTGAATTTAAACATTACTGACATTTTTGTAATAGTGAGCTTTGAAAAACATGCTGTTCCTTAACTTTTGGAGAACAGTGTACTTTGAATATTTTAAAATATTGGTGCACGTATACATATATATGCATATTTGTGAGTGTGTGTGTGTGTAATTCCTTTTCAATCGCCAGTTTGAATCAGAAGTGTCATTAATCTATTCTAACTGAATCAACAGTCTATTCTTGGCAAGATAACCAGATAATTTTATAATGATCCTCGGTTGAGATATCTTCTAGTCTTAAGGGGAATTCGAGCTCTGAAGATAGTGATGGCTACGGGACAATTATTTGTTTACCAGTTTTAGCCAACATTTATTTTTGTCCTTCGTTACCTGTCACCTACATTAATTACAGCTAGCCTGTTTAGTTTTGTAGTTAGTGATACTATTTGTCGTCCGAACGAGCGAAGGTTCGGATCTTAGAGACAACATGAATCTTTGTAAGTGGGTAGCGTCTGAGCGGCTTGGAGAAATTCAAAGCACTGGCGATTCGATATTGCTCTTGAATGATTTGGTGGTAGGGAAAAGGGATGGATTTGGTTTGGTTTGGTTTGGTTTCATATTGCAAAGCATACAAAGGCTATCTGCCTCTAGGGATGGATGTCTTCGTGAAGGACTTTGTGAGGGAATCTGGCTCGTATATACGTTACGCATGGGGAAAACTACGGAAACGCCCATGCAGGCAGCCCGCTCGTCGGATTCGAACCCCGGACCGAACTACCAGTGTTCAGATTTGCTTTGAATTTACTACTACTCATTATATACTATGAAAGGTGAGTGATAACGATTAAAGATTTTTCAGAGTATTTATAACAATGAGTCACACTGAACATGCCAACGTATTGCCACAGTAATGGTATATTCTGAGCAAACATGTCATTTTCGCGTATTGGATATCACTGAAATTATGGATTTAGAGTCTACTTTTAAAATATTAGTTATGACTTCGGTTTCTATAGGATAAAAAAATTAAACTACATACTACTTGCATTAATTTTTCTGAAGGGACAATTAACATAACATTATTATTCTTTGTTAAGATGCATGACTGTAATGTTTGTGTAATCAAAGGAATGTTTAAATGTATGTTTAAAACTTGTTTAGAAAACAAGTTTTAAACATACATTTAAACAAATTTATGTTTATGTTTATGTTTAAACAAACAAGTTTTCCAAGCGTGCTCTTATAACCCATTTGCTTCTCAACCTCCTCATGTTGCCCAAAAGATTTCATTCTCAGACACTATAAGTTAGATAGAGTTCTCTAGAAAGGTGTTTATGGGCTTCCATTTATAAATATGGATCCTAGCCAGGTATTTCAAATTTGGTAATTTTTTAGAAGTAAGTTACATAATGTTAGCTTTGTCGGTGTTGAAAGCTCTGTTAAAAAAATATTTGCGTTATCTCTTTTGCATAGTATAAATTCTAATTAAATAATTATTATAATTTAATTAGTTAAAAAATGGAAAGATCTGTACTTTAAAATATAATATGGCGTAGATAATCTTAATATATATTTTTAGCAACAAACTTAATTACGAATGTTATTTTATTCAAGGCGAAAACATTAATCACTGAAACGAACCTCTGTTTTCCACTGGCCCACTAATTCTGTTTTTAAATTCTTGAATTATGTCGGCAACAGAGAAGGAAATTTCACCTAATCATTTGCTAATGATAAAAGCTTCGAGTTTTACAAATAAATATTTGAGAACTGTGGATTTTAAATAGTCACAACAAAATATAAGTTTTGATAACTAGAATTTTCATTGTAAGAGGATAATGAAAGAAATTTAATATTTTTATAAGTTTAATACCTGAGTATTCATAGCGCTGAGATTGCTTTCTCAAACTTATATACAATATGAAGAATATTTTGCTCTAGAAGCATTTGCCTAAGTTCAGCATTTAAGAATATCAGACTTTCTTCCGAATGTCATAAATTGAATTCATACGCAGGCAATAATGCACTTTTATGAATTTTTACCCAGTAGATAAAACTCCCCTTTATAAAGATGTGAACAAAATTTTACGAATAAAAAAGTATATGGTGTATCCTAATTGTACTTTTTATTCGCGTAGCTTACGTTGCTCCGTAAGTATTTTACATTACTTTCCTCAGATACGGGAGCCACTTCAAGCCGATATTCAAAACAACACATAATCATTCTTGGCGAGTGCTTTACCAATGACTTCATTACGGTTAATACGGACTCAGTACGGTAGTAAGGCGTGGTTGGAGCTTAGCTAGGGGTATGAGAAGTATTGCTGCCCCCAAACGAAATGCCATGATGTAAGCTTTCAATAGTTTTATCTTCAACAAATTTAATATTTGGAAAACGTATTGGAAAGTATTGTCCCTGTTTGTAAAGTTTGGCATTTGCTAAAATTTATCAAACTGCAGGTGTTTCTGAGACTTTTGTTATTAGTCAAACTTGTTTAAATCTTCAGCTATTTAGAGCAGTATTAATGCTAATTAGAGCAACTCCATTTATTTAAACAGTTTCATAAACTTCAAATGAGGTGTATTTTTGAGTAAATGTGCATTAATTTGCATTATGCTGGTGTAGTATTTAATGGGAAAAATTCGTATGAAAAACTTTTTTTCAGTGCATCATATTAATATAGTATATTACAAATTAGGAAAGCAAACATTATAAACAGCCCTTTCTTTGTAATACTGAATATTGACTGAATGATACGTTTAGTTTGATTAATGCAAATACTGAAGAAATATTGTTTCAAATCATGTAGAATATGTAATTCACTCACTTGTAATGTAGCTGTAATATATTTTGCCTTTCAAAAACCTACAGTTTAATAACTAGAAATTACTTACAGTTAGGTGTTGCATTGGGTTTCATGATTCCTCCTATGGCTATGACAAATAATTGCACGGATCAAGTAGATATTTCATATGAGCTTAGCATGATAGGCTACCCGATGGCAGTCATTAACACGTTGATTTTCTTCCTACTTTTTTTTGGTACGTATTTTCTAATTATATTTATGCACATTTATTGTAAAGATATTGTATACATTGGGAACAATTATTTACAAACTGTGAATTTTTCGTGAATATCAGGCTCCTTTTAAAGCTCATTGTAAAGATATTGTATACATTGGGAACAATTACTTATAAACTGTAAATTTTTCGTGAATATCAGACTCCTTTTAAAGCTCATTAAACCGGAAGCTGAGCAAAATGTACCGGGGGGGGGAACAAAACAGAGGAGTTACATTATCTTGATAAAAGAAAGAAAGGAAGTAACTAAAATTTTATTGCCCTTTATTTGTAATTCATTTTCTAGAGTAATTTTCTCATTAGATTCTCACAACTGAGGAACTTTGTGCTGAAAAAATAAATAAAATATAAAACTTTTCATGAAATAAACTTTGCAATATATATTAAAATTTTACCTTAAACCAAGGACTATGGGTTGCCTTTTTACTTTCGAGGTTATCTTAATTGGACACCAGCTGTAAAGATTTATTTCCAAAGTTCACTTAGGGAGGCATTTGATTTTACTAAAAGCTACTTAAGGTAGTTTTAAGAGTAATCAAAAGATTATGAGATTATAAACTAATTATTATTCTAATTATTTTATTCATTTTCTACTTGCTTTCGAGTTGAAAATGCAATTCGAAATATAATCGACAAATATATGAAGGAAATTTTACTTATTAATTCTTTAACTGCTTTATTGTTTAGAAAAATGTCTTTAGTTTCTATTCACCGTCAAGTCAAACAAACTTTAAAATTTTGATTTTGGAAACATGCTCCTTAATTTTAAATAAAAGAAACTCATAGAACTTTCATGATACAGCTCAGTTAGCCAAATGTTTCTTATCTAATAATTGCAAACTTATCCAGCTAATAAAGGCATTTATTTACTCGAAATATTTTATTCCGTTCTAATAACTTGGAAATAAATGTCCTAGTTCTTATTTTATCTTATCAGTTTCTTTTTTATCATTTAGTATGTGATTAATTTTTATGTTTCATTCATTTAATTTCTATTTTTGATATTAGCTTTTCAAGAAAAGCCACCCATGTTTCCTAGCATTGCTCAAGCTACAAAGCAACGAGAAAACACTAACTATGCAGAATCTTTAAAGAATCTTTTTAAATCTGTACCTTTTATATTGTTACTCATTTCTTATGGTAAGTTTCTTATGTTAAAGTGTTATAAATTAATTCATGAGAAAAGATATTGCTAAATTTTGATATGCATGGATATTTAGAGTCAGCTAAATTTCAATAGTGTTTGAGGAATAATTTTGAGCAAAGATAATGCATAATAATCGAGAAATTATCTGTGACTGTAAAATATGTCATTTCAAAGCTATCAAACGCATTGAATTAATCCATAATGTTGGTTTAATGAAGTAACTTTAAGCAACTTTTGCTGTATATATGATAAGGTTGTAAATGAAAATTTCTACCGGCTTTGGATTAGAAAACAGTAGATCAATCTGCTAACCTCTCAAATTTTTATGTATATCTAACTGCAGTTTTGAATAATACAATTACGTACACGCAGTCAAAATTTAATGAAGCAAGAGCAACACAACTTTACTCATTATTTCACATTTACAAAAATTTCTCATCATTCTAATGTTTGGATATAATCTTAATCTCTGGACTTATTGACCATAGGACAAAATTGAAAGATCATAGGACGTTTCATATGGTCTATTACTTTTTCTGATGTCTTTATAACGTTATGTAAAAGTAGGAATCAATATTTGAAACTAAATCGTGAATAAAATTGCAGCATTAAGGTATACGTACGAATAATCTAAAGAGCTCTTTTTCAGTTATATCTGAAAATATCAGCGAAATGAAACAACAACTTATTGCACATGCAAAATATTTAATTTTTGTACATATGAATATATTTAAATCTCTGTGCAGAGAAATGGGTGGCTACATACTCGATTGCACAAAAGTACACTTTAAGATCATTAGCCTAGATATAAAAAGTAAACAAATGTATTGTTGCGAATTTTTTTAACAGATAAATGATTTTATGCAATTATATGAGAAATTGTTGTATTTTTTTGTATAATGTAACATGAAAATCTAGAGACAGTATCATGCAGGAAAAATAAGAATACAGGGGCAAGTCTATTTAACATTGATAAATGGTTGTCTTGCTAATTTGGCGATATATAACCAAGCTGGCAACGGTTTTTACCGACTAATTTTTATCGTCAAATTTGTTGACAGTTTTGGCGATATTTTGTTCAGGCCCATGTATCACCATAATAGGTATTGTAATTGAATGACTGTAATTGATTTCATATGTAGCGGTAATCGTATCTGGTCCTCTTATGCCTTCTAGTAATTTCGAGATGTACTAGCAATATCTCGGTGGCCGGGCGAAAACTATATAAAACTGGAGGGAGTATCTGCTCGCAGCAGTTGTGAGTTGTTGTTCAGAGTTGAATGGTTAGTTTAGCGTGAGTCCGGAATACTGAGATAATTCCGGGTTATCTTCCCTCTTTAGATGCGCTTTTCATTCCGTTGTGTTTAACGTTCTTAAAAGTCTGAAGTGTAATTACTGATTATACTCTGGGATACTATGAAGAGTTGTGTGGCTGTTTTTGTGGAAAGTTCCAGAACTGTGAACTGTCTCTTTTGAGAAAATAAATTTTATCAAGCTAGCATCAGTTCTGTGTACATTTAATGTTTAAGAATCCGTCCTCACACAACAGTATGGATAAATTAGAAATACAAATGGTCTCGTATTTCTGTTTATGGGGAATGCATATGCTTCGGTGTCCTTGATATAATGAGTGAAAGAGAAGACAAGACGTTTAACCCGTTTACTAACTTGTTCTTATTTAAATTCACTTGAATATATGCGTGAATAGATTTTGATGGCTTGTTGAGGAATATTACCGCTAGATTTTAATTCATTTATAAGAGCTTGATATGTCTTAATGTAGGACAGGATCAAGTAGCATAAAACTCTTTACTCAAACAGGAAACAGGGAATTCCATGTGGGTTGTTTTGTAAAGTAACACAGCGAAGGTATGTGTTTACTATGACCGCTATTGAAGAGTTAATGATGTTACATTTTAAGCCAAAACGACGTTATGTTATTTTTAGCGCATTATATTAGCTGTATTGTAGATGCAAATAGGTTTACAGCTTACTGTATTGGGATATCTTGCGGTAGTTGCATGCAATGTTTTACTATTTTTTGCCGAAAGTTTAATTTGAAGGAAATATTTTTATTTATATTATTTGTTAACTATTATTCAGGTCTGATAACTGGTTCATACTTTGCCATGTCTACCATAATGAATGAAATGGTTTTGATTCACTTTCCGGTAAGTTATTCAAGTGTTAATTCTGGAAAAAAATTTTGCGTTCTCTTCAGTTTATTTATGCCCTTTTCCAAGACAATTTATTGCTGAATATGTTATGAAAGTGCAAAAAGACATTTATAAATTTAAATAATACTTACGGTTGTAGAATTTTCAAGAAAGAATTTCAGAACATATAATCTTTGGGAATATCAAACTGAGCAAAACTTTTGATCAAAAGTGTTTTTTATGAATTACATTAAAAAGAGTTAAAAACTTGCATCAAATTTGCTTATAACAATATCTAATTTTTTATAACTTTTTAAGAAACGTAATAACAGTCCCATCAGAGAATTATATATGACCATATTTAAAAGAAAATTTCCCTTGTGAATAATTGTATTTTATTTAAGTTTCATGTTTTCATAACGCGCTCTCTCTTCTCTGCATCCACACAGAATTTCTGTTAGCTCAGAAGTTCTTGTAAATTTAATTTAAAACAGAATAAGGTTAAATAATGAGATTTTTTAGTAGCAGCCGATATTATATCATAGAAAATTATTATTTGTTGTTAGAAGTTAACCTGTCATTGTTACGTAACTGTTCTTTGTTTTCCGCCTCAACTCTAAACTTTCATGCTAGTGGTAAGTGGAAATTAAACTTAACTAGTGTGAACATTCAAGTGTTAAACTTCAAGTGTTATTCAAGTGTAAAAACTGCTCATCAGCTAGGTTGCAAAACTTAAGTCAAGTACCGCTTAAGAAATGGGTGCTTAGGCAAAGGGCTGCGACATTGCACAGATTCAATATATCTGAAACGTTAAAGAAGTTACTATCAGTTAACAGGTATTGACGTAACTTGAGTAAATGTGCAACGTAATAGCTTCAAAAGTTAATTAGAGACTTTCTCTTCAGCGTCAGAAGGGAAAATGACAAAAATGCAATGTGATTACGTTAGCATAACAAAAAACGAATCGAAATTTTAGCAAAATGATAGAAAACGATATCACTAGCATCATCTATTGGCAAAAAATGAGCAAAGAGTAATTAAGAAATGAATTCCTGAAAAGCAGTGATGAAGTTTGGCTTGGTTTGTGTGATTATGCCTCAAGGGCTATCTACCTAATGCAAGGGGAGGACTTTCTAAAGGAAACTGGCTCGTATACACGTTACATATGGAGAAAACTACGAATACGCCATGCAGCCAACCCGTTCGAGGATTCGAACCTCGAATCGAACTACGAATGTTCAACTACTTGAACGCTTGGCCTCTCGGTGTGCGAACGGATCATAAAGAAGGATAATCGGTCAACAGGAAGACGGGTTTTGAATAACTGGTGGCTGCAGAGAAGCAAAATCCAGAAATTATCCAGAATTTATCCAGAAATTGAGGATGTATAAATTTCCTTTTTGAACGGAAGTTCTGTCCTCTTTGATGAGAAATTTAAAGACTTTCCTTGTTTGAGCAAAGTATAGTATGTCACACTAATATTCTAAGTCACACTGTCAAAGAATACTATAGATAAACGAGGAGTTCATATCTGGATATTTAAATTTGGAATTTGAAATTTGATTAGTATAAGGAAAAAAGACACGAAAATTAAAGATATATAAAATACAGGAAATTTATATAACTAATTGATTGAAGAAAAGAAACAAATACTGAATTCCTATAATCATTCAAAAAAAGAAAGACTATTTTTGTTCATGCTGAGATAATAAGGTTATAATCGTTCGGTAAATAATGAGATGACAATTCTGTTTCAGTTGTAACCACTCTTAAACATTTGATTTTTTGATTAAACTACTGACTTGGAGGAACAAACATAAAGTGAACAGAAAATACAAGAATAATAGAAAGCCGACTTTTATTTAGCATAACGACAAGATTTGAAATGTTGGGGGGGCTTAATTTGATAAATGTTTACAGTATGTATGTAAAATGTAATTAATGTTGCAGACCGTTGAAAAACGTCGCCACTCTTGAGGAATAAATGTAAGTATAATGTTTGGGGAATAATTTACCCATTTTAACTTTAATAATAGCATTTGACTAATACATCACATATGTATATATAAAATTGAAATTTTCATTCATTCTTTGTTTGTAAATAATGGTATGAACTTTAGGGTGAAGAAGTGGATGCAGGATGGATGGGTGCCATAATGGTCTTCGCTGGAATGAGTGGATCAGTTCTCTTAGGTGCTCTGTTAGATAAAACTCACAAATTTAAGTAAGAATTTTAAGATTTATTTTTTGCTAGAATTTATATTTAATATTTCATAATTTCATTTTCTTCCGAGAAGCACGAGAATTGCAAAAGTAATATAACAAAAGGTGAATCTTATAAGTATGTATTAAGAATACAGCATTCATGCTTAGATGCATGCCTGTACTGTTGAAGATTTCGAATGATGTGTTTAGACTCGCCCATCAACAGTTGAGTAAAAAGATAAGTCTTATGAAAAACTGTTATTAAAAGTACTCAGTTAATAAGAGTACTGGAAGAATATATGAAGTAAAAGGCCTGTGGTGTATTGAAAAAGAAAGCGAAAGTGGGAATCCTACTTACAGTTTTCATTATTGTGAATGTGGTCAAAATTTGCTAATTCTGCTTTTAATTGCTAGCATTTAAAAAATAAAATTAATTTTTAAAATTTAGAATTAGAAAAATTCTGCTTTAAAATTTAGAATTAGAAATCTGAAAATATTCATTGATAGATTAAATCTCTAATCTCCTTAGAAAATAAAATTTCTGTTATAAGAATGAATTGAAATTACTCTTTGAAATTTATTTTCAGCTTCCGCACGTACTAAGTAGAAGGCATAAATCCAAGCAGGTGAGACATAATTAGAAATAGAGCTTTTGAAAAGGAAAGCTATCGGATTTTCCCGTAGACAATCACCAGGAAAGTTTCAGGGTTACTCAACACGTGAAAAAATAGGTGCAAAGTGTGGAATTTTGTTACCACCTTCAACTGTCAGAAAAGAATATATGTACTGGAAGAATGAAAGATTCAAGGGCGAGAGTAATATATACAGTTATAGATTGGCAGACGTACTGCATTTGAGATTTACAATGTTTTTATGTGTTAAAAGGCATATTCTTGGTATTCGGTATACTTGTTGTACGGCGGTGAGTATTGCTTGAATGATATAATACAAAGCATCGCATGTTCGACGGATAACAAGCAATACTTTGAAGCAATAAGTACATCATCCGATTAACCAATCTGCATGTTGTGCTATCAGTATTAGGAAGCTATTAACACAACCAGAACAACAAAAATACTTAGTAGCAACTGCTCGAAAATAAAAAAAAAACCAAAGAAGTGTCACAACTTTTGAGATAGGCTTTACAATGTAAGACAAAGAGGCACAAAATTGCAGCATTAGTACATCAAATCTCAAATGGCGTGTAACATAGGACTTACTGACGACAGAAGCCTCAAAAGTCACCGATGCATTACATTTTCCTTTTTCTGGCTACATATAACATGGATGCGCATGACGTTTTAAATATCCTTTTATGGGAATTGTGGACGATTGCGAATGCCACAATTTGTAACTTTTGCTCGTCTCATATGCTTGACAGCTCCTGAAAGGTTCACGGCGATTGTCATTGGAAATTCAGTACCTTTACCTAATAGATTACAAAGAAAACAAAATCATTGTTGGACTATTCAACCAATTTTCCAGTCAGAAAATAAAAGAAAGAAAAAACAAAAAAAGAAAAGATGAAAAAAAAATAAGCTACCGAGAGACTGGCAATTACCAATATGATATTTCCAAGCTCTATAGCCTTTTAATGGCGGAGCAGGTAAGAGGTAATAAATGCCTTTGCATATCAGATTAAAGATTAAAGATTAAAGATTTTGCGATAAAAAAATCTAAGTTGTTCAGCCACCCATAGCTTAATCTTACATCGTGATTAATTAGCATTTACAAGAAAGTTGCTATTGATAACTATAATGAGTTAATTTGTTTTCTCAGTTCTTGAACATATTTGAAATAATTTTGAGTTTTAATCATGATCATGTATTTTAAAAAATATAAAATCTCAAGATGACATTTGTCTTCCAGTTGGACTAACATTTCACAGCTTTGATAATTTAACTTGTGTTTGATATAGACTGCAGTCGTAGACTGCAGATTACCAGACATTCCGAATAATTATCAAGTTTTAGAATTATATTTTGGTAAAATAAAAGCCACATTTATCCAAACCTGGAGTCTGGCGATCCTAGCCTTTATGTAATTATTTAAGAAACCATAATTTTAATAACTCGCATTTAATTTTCCGTTAACAATGTAGAAAATAATTAATAGATCTTTTTCGCGCTCAGAACTTAGGCCGATGTAATGCAGATTTTAAAGCCAAATTATTGACGACATCCAGTAAGATGTTAATTATGCCTGTAAACTATACAGAACAGAGCTTGTATTTCACAATATATTTAACTGTGGTGAAGTGTATGTCAAATCACATTTTTTCGGAGAAACAATTAATTGAAGCTATACATCTCTTTAAGGTGGTAAATTTAAAATTTTCTGAGAAAGGAATGCAGCCTGATAGGACTGTGGGGTTTAGAACAAATAGATCCTTTACTGGTTTCTGAAAACAATAACTGTGGCAAAACTTCACACAACTAGGTAATGGGTAATAATGTTGCTGAAATCAAGAAAAAAAAAGATTGCAATTCTTGTTCGTTTCTTGAAAGATTTGATATTAGATTGTTAGCAATGTTATCCGAATCTGCGAGCTTCCTTTTCAGAAATTACAAGATAATTAGTTATGTATGATAATCACCAACCTCACTACTAGTGTAACATTTCTAAAATTAACTGTGTACTGTATTGCTATAATGTAATATTAATTATCTCGTATGTCATTTTTTCAGAGAGATATCTCTATTCGCATTTATCACGAGTTTGTTACTTTTAATCGCCTACACTGGTCTCATTCAACTGAATATTATTTGGATACAGTTTCTTTTATTTTCTCTTTTAGGGTAAGTACCATAAAGGTTTCGTTCTGTGTGACATGTTTAATGAATATAGTTATGTAACAACTAGAGATAAAGGTGAACCGATATTAAAAATATCATAGCAATAATTAAATATTCAAGTTCTCCAGTTATATCGAAAAATTGCCAAAAGCACTGAAATTGATAAACTGATACCAAATTGGACTTTCTTGATAATGTGATGTATGGTTCCCAGATTTTTGTTCATAAACTGTTGATGAGTTGAATGGTGAATCAGGCATCTCTCAGTGAATTGAAGAAAAGAACACCATAGTTTTAACTAATGATTAAATTAAGTTAATTTCCGAATAAAAATTTTGGCTAATTTTTTTTATACTTAAGTGAATAGTAATACGTCTCAGTGCTTTAGAAAAGTCAGAAGTATAGTATTTAGAAAGCTATATAAAAATACTCAACTTCGAAACGCATTTCAAATTATTATTATAACCTGGAATTTATCTATAATGTTGCTCATGGAAGTTTCAATACACTGTATAAAAAGATGACGAATAATACATAAAATGCGGACAATACCACATCATATATTTATATGGTTACTCTAAGCATTTATGTACTGTGATCGTCACGATGTAATATTCAAATTCTTTATCGATATTTGGCCAGATATAGCATAAAATAGCATGATCGAGACAAAAAAAAAAAGGACAGTTAAATATCTCCCGTTCTACGGGGCCGATTGACGAAACTCATTGCGTTTTTCATGTCTCGAAACGCGACATAGGATATATATTAGATTTATATCTCAATGGTCTAATATAGGCACTTTGGCACAAAATCGGACTTTTTCTGAAATGACACTTAATGCTTTCATATAGCGATGTTCTAGATGAAAACAAAAATTCCACATTTCGATTTTACGACACAAATTATGTTTAAATATTAAATTTTGTAAAATTTGGTGCGAAATTTACGGAGAAATTCTAAAATTTATCTTGGCGCATTTTTGTCAGTCTGTGCTAAGAATAATTTACTTGGCGAACTCTTAATTAATAACAACCTATTTTCCTTTCCTTTTTTACATTGTGCAGGAGCGAAAAAAAGTCCGTCTCGTTCATACTTTCAAATAAATTTAGCAAAGTGCGTAAACCCCATTTGGCGTTATTACCGTTTATGTCGAAAATAATTATGCCAAATTTCAAAACGCGCCAATATGTAAATTCATGTCTATCTTAGAAAAGTTTGAATAAAAAACTCTAATTTTTGGTAAGTGTGCCTAGAAATACCTCTACTTTAAGATGATGTTAAACATTTCATAGTTTATAATAGAAAAATGTTTTCGAAAAATTTATAAAAAATATTTAATAATATAATTTTTAAAAATAAATCCTTAAAAATTTGCGAAATATATTTGGATTAAGCCTAAATTTCGAATTTTGGAAGAAGGAATCAAGTAAGTTTAATAAAAAAAAGATAAATAGAAAGGGCTAGGTCATTCCTTTGTTCGACTCCTCGCCGACGCGAGCCTCATGGAGGGGGTTAACTGGTAGTAATCTGACGTCACTGTTATGCACCTGCTCTGATTTCGCGCGTTTAAAACTGTAGTTTCATTCAGTTTGCGAGACGATTTTCTGGAGGTTGCATATCTCAAATTAATTTTAATCATACATATTTGTTTTCTAATAATGCAAATATTTAAAATAATTCGTGTATATATATGTATATATATAGTTTTAATCAGTTTTCCTTTTAAATTCTGCATTTAAAGTATCCTTTATGTAATATGGCTTCTTGTGCTGTAGCAACGTGCCGTAACACTTATAGAAATACGAAAGGAAGAGATATTGTATTTCATGCTTTCCCAAAGGACAATTTGATTTTGACGAAAGAATGGATACATAAATGTCGAAGACAAGATTTTATTAATGTGAAAAACGCAAGAATTTGCAGCGAACATTTTCTGTGCAGTGATTATGAAGATGATATGAGAAATCGCTTGCTTGGATTGCCACAAAGGAAACTGTTGAAATGCAATGCTGTGCCGAAAGTAAATTTATCGTGTGATGTAAACGAAATAACACCAAGAAATCGGAGACATTTGAAAAGAAAACTAATGCAGAGTGCTTTTGAAAGACTACACGAGTTAAGTCCAAAGAAAATTTATTTTGAGGCCGAGAACGAAATTAAAGCTGACAATAATAAATCAAATGTGAATGATTTTGAAATAAAACTTACAAACGACAATGCCGTAAGTGACAATATCTCTGAATGCCCTAATTGTAAAGATAAACAAGAATGCATTGATAATTTGAAGAACAAAATTATATTCTTAGAAAATTGTAATAAAATATTGAAAAATAGAGAAAAGAAAAATTTTAGAATGTTTGCTCAGCGACAAAAAAGGTGGACGACATCTAGAAAGAAATTTGTATCGGAAATTCAAAAATTAAAATCCCAAATAGCAAAATTTAGGAAAAAACAGCACAGATCGGAGAATTTGGAAAAACGCCTACAGCATATTTTTACAAAGACGCAGATTAACGCATTGCTAGAAAAGAAGGAAAAAATCAGGTGGACTAGTGAAGATATTTCACGCTGTATTGTCATAAGAGCTCTGTCATCTAAAAGCTACGATTTTTGGAAAGAAAAAATGGGCATTCCTTTACCTAGCACTAGCACATTAAAGAGATGGTGCGCTAAATTTTCATGTAGCCCAGGAATTCAGAGTGATGTTCTTGCTGTAATGAAGGAAAGATGCGAATATTTGAATTCTGTAGAAAAAATATGCGTTCTCAGTTTCGACGAAATGCATATAGATTCTAAACTCTGTTACGACTCTAAACTGGACCAAATACTTGGTCCTTTTCAAAAAGTGCAGTTTGTTTTAATCAGAGGTCTCATTTCGCAGTGGAAACAACCAATATTTTTTGATTTTAATACTCCAATGAAGCAAGAACTTCTTTTTTCACTCATAAGACATATTCAGTCATCTGGAGTAGAAGTGAAAGCAATAGTGTCTGATTTAGGAGGATCTAGTACTTTGTGGAAAGAGTTACAGATTTCGATCAATAGTTCTGAGTTTCCAAATCCAGTATTGCAAACGAAAAAAATATGGGTTTTTGCAGATTTAGCGCACTGCCTCAAATTACTGAGAAACCACTTTTTAGATAAAGGATTTATTTTAGAAGATGGAACTGTTTTAAATGTTGATATTATTAAAGAGGTTTTAAATAGAGATTCAGGAGAAATTAAATTGTGTCACAAACTAAAACCAAATTATTTAATGGTCAAGGGAAACGAGAGACAGAAAGTCGCTCCAGCGAAAACATTATTTTCAAGAACTACCGCGAAAGGTATACTCCACCTCACAGGAAATCAAAAAGCATCTGACTTCTTTGAGTTAATCGACAGTTTTTTCGATATTATGAATAGTACCAAGCCATACCCTCCTTCAGATAAAATACTTAAAGCAGCATTTGGATTAAATGAACATCATGAAAAACAAATTCAAGTTTTGGAATTAATGAAGAAAGTCATTGGTGGATTAAGAGTTCAGGGAAAATCCAACATGCTGCCTTTCCAAAAAGGAATAATAATTTCAATAAATTCTCTTTTTGGTCTACACCAGGATCTAAAATCATCGTATGATGCTAAATATATTTTAACATCTAGATTAACTCAGGATGCACTTGAAAGTCTCTTTAGTCAGATTCGAGGGCTTGGTAGGTTTAATGACCATCCATCACCTAGTGAAGTTATACGCCTCTTAAAGCAATTAATACTCGCTAATAAGCTGCCAAAAGTTTCTTCAAAAGTGTGCACGACTAAAGAAAGCAGAAATATTGATTCATATTTAACATCAGAATTACTTGAAATGGCTTTGAAAACTGAGGAGGAAGATGCTTTTCCATTAAATACTATTGATGATTTGGATTTGGATTTCATAGAGGAACCTTCTCCTATGGCTTGGGAATTAGAATTGAATTCCGCCAAACAATTTTCGTCCGCCGAAAAAGAAGCATTAACATATATTGCAGGTTATATTGCCTGCCGCGGGCGAGACAAAGACCCGTCATTGGGAACAATATCTAAAAATAGTGCTGATGAACCAATATTTAATTCAGAATGGATTAAATTATTGTCCTTAGGAGGTTTGACTACACCTTCCCATTCATGGATGAATACAGTTTACGAGTTCGAAAAAATATTTTGTGCAGTTCATAGTACAACTTACTACAAAGGGAAGCATGTAATTGGCTCTTTAATTAATAAACTGGAGAAACATTATCCTGAAGTTAACAGAGAAGCAATTCGTTTATTTTGCAGAGTGCGAACTTTTATTAGAATACGTTTCTTAAATAGAAATGCATATGTTTTTTCCCAAAGAAAAGCAACCCAAAAGGCAAAAAAGTGGATTGCTTCGAATGTGGCAGCCAATAAATAATATTTCAACAGCTTGTAGTTGAATTTCGACTGTACAAGTAAGCATATATAATATGTTTTTATTTGAAATATTTTTAGATGACATTTTAGAAGTTAATAGCATAAAGCATATTTCAAAAAAGAACTAATTTTATTAAGTTATTTTTATAGTATCCTGTGTTATTATTAATTGGATTTTGTGCTAGCTTAGCATTCTAGACAAAATATAATAGTATAATATTAAAGTAATTAGCATAAGAAGACTTGTCTCCTTAATCTCCACTTTTGAAAAATTAAATAATATTTTAGGTACTGTGAGTAAAGTTGTTTTGTCTAAATTAAGATAACAATCTTACATGTATTTATTTAAATGTAATATGATGAAAGCCTAAGTTACAAAATTATTTAAAAAAATATCTATTATTATGTTGAATCGGAAGAAAAATATGCCAATGTAAAATTTACAATTAGGCTGAAACTCAAACTTAGATTAGCAGAAATTTTGCCATATATAACCATACATGTTTAAATCTATGCCAATTTAAGGTTGTTTTTGGTTAATTTTAAATAGTTGTTATTATAGTTATCTTAGAAGCAGTAGTAGAGTTCTCTTAGTTAACATGCAGATAAATAAATGATTAGAAATAAACAGGCATGTAAAGAAAAAAAAATCCCTGCAAATTGCAAATTAAAAAAAAGGAACTTTATGCTAAGAGTAGCGCATTTTGTCTGTTATTTTAAAATTGAGTAAGTACTATTAAATTTTTTAATGTTCAATGTAAAATGCATACTGCAGTAACATTGTCTCTTCCAAATTATAGCTATCTTTCACACACAGCTTATTTTAAACGCTGGTTCTTCAAATTTAAAACGCTAATTTCTATGTTGTGAATTGCATCTCCGCGCTCAGTGTCATCCTGGCTACGTCATCACTCCTCACTGCTTGTTTCAGGGGGAAAAGGTCTATGAGCTAGCCCTTCTCTTTTAAGTCCTGAGAGATATTAATAAATATATATCAAATTCAATTAACACTGAGGAGCTAAAATTTTGAGAGCTAATTTTTTAAACACCACTCGTGCGATTTTTACAAATCTTGGCAGTTTGGCATAATTTGAGTTGTAGAATCGAAATCTGAAAACAAAAGACATGTCATTTCAGAAAAAGTTCGATTTTTTCTCAAAATCCTTACATTAGAACAATGCTATATATAAATCTGAAGCCTATCCTAAGTTGCCCTTTCGATACTTGAAAAACGTAAGTTGATTTCATCAGTAGAATGGTCTCGGAAGAACGGGAGCTATAGAACTGTCCTTTCTTTTTTCTTCTGCTGTGTACAGGTGTGTGTATGTGCTTCGTATAACTCAGAAACGGTTAGCTGTAGAACGTTGAAATTTTGTTTTAGGACTGCTGTAATATCTAGTTAAGCACTTCTATTTTTTTATTGCAATCGGCAGTATCAAATTGTATATATATTTATACCCACTTCCTTACTCGCCTTAAATTTCTTTCCCGGCCTCTGTTTTCGCAATCATTGGTCGTATTCATATACTTTCAATTAAAGAAGTATTTCTAGTGCCATCAGGTTTATCAATGTCACATTAAAAAAATTAATTTTGCCATTTAACGAAATCTAACTTTTAATGGGGTCTTTTATTTGGAGAAGTTTTATATTCGTTATGAAAAAATAAAATTATAAAAATGTTGCTCCCCGTGTGACAAAAAATGTCTGGATATTTAATTTCAAAATTTGTCATTTTTGATGTCATTTTCAAGTTGCCTATAGGAACTGGCATTCAAGTTAGAATATAAGTGAAGTCCTACAAGAAAAGAGTATAATTAACAGGCCGAACAAGGAAGCCATGGGGTAACTACATCAGAATTTTTGATGATGAAAGTTTTTGTGACTGAATCTTTACAAAGATGCTTGCAGAGTTCTGTTGTAGTAACTTAGCTTACTTGTCAGGCAGGAAAATCAGATTAAGTCCTCAAATTCATTGTGGCCAAGAGCGCAAGGATTGCACTTATGTGTTGGTTTACCCATAATAGTTGTTTAAATATTGTGGTTGAATCAGACACTATTGTAGATTACACACACTTAGAAAATTCAGATTTTCTCCAGTGTTCTAACCCTGGCCTAAGGCTTTGGTAACCGGTCTTTTTACCACCATGCCAACAAGAAACTTCAAATCTAAAGTATACATTTATGTCTGAATTTTATAGAAGACGATTTACTTTTCCTGTTCACGTAAATTGATCGGACAGTGTTCAGAGAGAGGCATTATCAAGAACCTACTTTTGAAGAATTTATGGAGATACAGTCTCGGTAACCGCATGGAAGATGAATGTCCTGCTTCTAACATCAGTATTTAATTGAGTGGCCGATATACGCTGGGAACTATTTGAAAATACCATTTGTGTTTGGTAGCCATTTTATGCGACTAAAGATATTAAACATTATCCTCTGGTTACAGCTGATGAAATGTAGTCTATTATGGGGTCAAAAATGAGACATTGGCTTCCTGAATGAATACTGTGGTACACAATGATGCAGAGCAGCTCGTAGATTCAGCAACATTCGTAGTCCTAACATCATCGTTCTTCTAAGACAATAAAAAATATTAATTGGAGGAGTGCATTGATGAGGTTGCAATGAATTTTTATAAGTAGGCATAAATGAATTTAGATACATTAATTCTCATAAGCACAAAAACAGGGGCTTTGATATAGCTATAAATCACTTGAGAGTTCAACGTTTTAATCTAACTTTAGACGTTATCTGGTGCTGTTTGTGAACAAGACATTATCCGCTTCTATATGCCATAGGGTGTTCAGTAATTCCTCTGTTTGCTAAGAGCAGTATCAAAAACTTTAGAGTCAGTAGCGTGAGGATATTGTCATTAATATACCGTAACAGTTATCACAGATGAATTATGCAATGTCATTTTTCACATCGACATTCACCATGTTCAAACCATGCACTAAGTCAATCACATGACAAAGGTGCACTCGAGTTCAGGCATTCGGCATGTAAATCTTGAAGATCTCTGATCCAATTTCTGTTCAAGTTTAGAAGTACATAGACAGGGATCAGCTGCTGCAGTAGATTTTCAGAGTACTATTTTTTTCTGTATTTGTTTACTTTTTTATTGCACGAGACAATTTGTAATTCCAATCACTTATTACTCAAATTATAAATAATAAACTACGTAACATTCATTGTTTTACTTCATTAGAATTTTTTGATGAAACTAGTAATGGTTTAAACAATCTCATGCATTTATGAAATTAATATTTTATTTCGTCTTTCGATTGAATACAGGAATATTAAGCAAATGTTTATTGTTGTCCTTGCATTTTATTTCAAACCTAATTTATTTAGTTAATCATTATCAGAGTTCCTACTTGCTTTCTGGCAGGAATTAGTGGATCCAGGGTTTAGATAGCAATTGTTATAGGCGTAACTAGAATTTGGTTTATGAATATGTTAAGGATTATGCACGTTAATTTGGAAAGTGAATAGTCATATTTTGATGAAATATTATATATAATTATAATATTGTAATGAGAGTATAGCACTTATTATCATTTATAACTGCCTTATTAACTAGTTAAAGGTGAAACAGCAGAAAATTAAAGTAAAAGGTACTTTAATGTAACCCCTAATAAACTGCTCATATTACGAGAAGAAAGAAAATATTCTAGTTTTCTAATATAGGAATTTTTGGCTTAATATTTCAGTTATTTGTATTATACAATTTTTGATTCATGTAAAATTTCTGATGTTGTTTTTCCAGTTAAATGTAATAAATGATACTCGGAAGTTTGCAGACATCAACATTTGATGAAATATAAAGTTTTTTTGAATCACCAGTAAAAGTAATAGTGTATATTGAATTAAAAATTAAGAATTCTTTCTTTGTAGTTTTATCATGACTGGATATCTTCCCGTGGGATTTGATTTTGGAGCAGAAATAACATACCCAGAATCAGAAGCAATGTCGGCTAGTTTACTTAACGCTTCCACTCAGGTATAAAACTCTTGTCCAAAATATATTTTTCCCTGATTTGTTTTCCGAAATGCATCTTTCAATTTTAGATGAATTGTTATCAATGAGATGATTTTGAATGAAATCTTGAAGCTTTTGTTTTAATGATTAGTTTCTAGAATCAATCATAAACTTGAAAAGTGTGTTTTTAGAAACGAGGATTTGCTATATATTTATTTTAATGATTTTTAGTTATTTGCTAAGTAGGAAATTGTATTGACTTAATATCATACGTTTATGAAAAATATATGACCAAATAATTTCGTACCTTAAAGTTGCTAAGGTGTAGTGAAAGACCAGTTTAGATAAAGCAGTTCTTAAAATACTTCAGATAAGTTTCGTATTTGCTTACAGATGAAGGCTTAGTATACTTTTACTCTTATTGGGGCAGTTAAAAAAACCGTAATATAAAAAAAGTGTTAAACTAATTCATAAATTCATAAGTCTATAGGGTAAGTTTTATTTATGAAAGAAAATGTAGCAGGGAATTTACTATTATGTTCATATTTTCTGTGATTAAGAATACTTATTTTGCTTAAAAAAGGAGAATTAATTAATCAGAGTGTTTATAATTATTGGCAATTTCGAAAAAGAAACAAGAATTTGATATAAAAAAACAGTCATTTCATATTAATAAAGAATTAAGAAATTGATGTTTAACACTAGCAGTTAAATATGGTTTGTTTCACAACTTAAGAGAAAACAGGCTAAATAAAAAACTTTTCTTATAAAATTCGGAAATAAATTTGTGACAATAGAACAAACGATAACAAACCAATCAGCGTGCTTCATAAGGATATTTTCTTTAACATTTTAATTACAAATTTTGCTTCTTTAGCAAAAGTATGGAAAGCAAGTGTGAATTGAATTTTAAAAACTAAGTGAAGTTTAATTTCCGACTGGAATTAGTTTTGAAATACTTTACGTTACAGATGAATGCCCCATACACTTCAAGTTATTTGCTATTATCGAACTGCTCACTGCGGTGATCATATACAAATGCACAAAACAGATAAGCATTAAAGAACACTCGTTAAAAAGAAATTTTTTCTTAAACCAGAAATGAAACCTGTTAACAAACAATGCATCAAGTTATTCATTAATAAACACCAAATTTATTAATAAACCAGAAATGTATTACTAAACATTATAAAGGAACATCGTGTCGAGTTAATAGCGCAATTACAATGAATCAAAATCTGAATTGTACTGGAATATACACTCGAGGTAGTCAATAAGTATGAGTTAATTCCATAAATAATGTGTTTTTTATACTTCTTTTATTTCTCCAAATTAAGATAAATAAAGTTCTTTTTTTAATCTCCCACTCTTAATTCCTAACATTTATGGGGGAATTTGTTCCACCAGGGTTTACAGGATGTCTTCGTAGTGCTTTACAGATCTTTCAGGAAGAGGCTTGTCTTATAGGCTATAGTTTACGGCTTAGAACTTCGTAATTCATCAGTAACACTCGTTTACGCTCATTGACCGATCCCCTCGGTTGCAAAATATATAGCTTTAACACAAGTGCCATTATAACAAAATTACTGTTACTTTTGAAGTAAATGTAAAGAAGGAGAGCTAATGAACCAGACAGGTTATAAATATTGACAATTTTGAAAAAGAAACAAGAATTTGATGTGAAAAAAAATACAGTCATCTCATATATTAGAGAAACAAAAATGACATTTTCTCGTACACGATGAACACCACACTTCTTCAAAATCTGCTACACTCAACTGAGATATTAATCCAATCACTTCATTCATCACTTCAGTGCTCGCATGTGGAATGAAAAAAAATGCATTCCTAGAAAGGGCTTCCAATATCATTTGAAGAGACAAACGTCCAGGCCCGCAAAATCAAGGGCATTACTCTATGTATGGTAAACTGGAGCACTTGCACTAAGGGATACGCAAATCACTATGTAATGTATTTCTCCCGCCTTCTTACCATGTCTTCGTGGTGTAGTGGTCATCACGCTTGGGCGTATTCAAGAGGTCCGTGGTTCGAGTCCCGGCGAAGGCATTGCTCCTTTTTCATCTCTCCTGCTTCGAAATAACCTAATGATTCCACAATGGCGCCCGAACAGGGACTAAAAAAGGTGGTGAATGATGATTCTCCGCCACCAGGATTTGGCGACTGGGTCCCCTAATACCCAGCAGTCCTTTAAAAGGGGGGATATAAGATATTTCTCCCCCTTCTTAGCATGCCTTTGTGGTGTAATGAGCAGCACGCTCGGCGCGTATTCGAGAGGTCCGTGATATGAGTTTCGGTGAGCGAGCTGCTCATTTTTCACATCGCCTGCTTCGAAATTCCTAATGTCTCTGCAGTGGCGCCCGAACTAAAAAAGTGGTAGATGATGATTCTCCACCACTAGAATTTGGCGACTGGGTCCCTTAATTCCCATTCGACCTTTGAAAGGAGGAGTATATAAGGTATTTCTCCCGCCTTCTTAGCATGCCTTCGTGGTGTAGTGGTCAGCACTCTCGGCGCATATTGGAGAGGTCCATGGTTCGAGTCACGGCAAAGGCGTTGCTCATTTTTTATCTCTCCTGCTTCGAAATAACCTAATCTCTCTACGTCTTCAAAGTATGCTATGAGATGCTGAGTAGCTTGAGATTATGGTACTTTGATGCGAGTGTAATAGTTTACCCAGAGATTCTTTAAGATGCTATATTTTACGTTGAGTTCCCATACCACTGAGAAAGTTGTTTCCAACACACTTCATAGCCTCAAAGGACTCTAGTGATCAGCAAGACAATAACCTCCGGTGTATATTTGAGACTCTTATCTTGGTATGTACATTTTCTATTCGATGTTTGGGCATGAAAGCTCAAAGGCAGATAGAAGGAATAACGCTTGTTGAAAATTTTGTACTAGTAAAATTTTCCAGGTTTCGTCACCTATGATAGTAATATGGCAAACATGTGTTACTGTAGTCATGTTTGTGTCATATAACTGTTTTTGTAGTCGATTACATTGAATGAGTAATAATTATTTTAAATTAGTTATAAGTGTCGTTTCATAGAAATTAAATGTGGCTGTGGAACATTGTAATTACAAGTTTTCTTCCGTTTATTACATTGCAGAGTTAGATTTTAGAAGCTCGTAATTTTCTGCTAGGAAAGCAAGAATGGTGTACTTGACCTGGCAGGCTCACTGGGACAGATATACCTAATTCGTACTGTCTGGAACCATTCATTCTGAAATAAGAAGGGACTCTTACACCCTTTCCTTTTAGACTATGTATGCCTGCACATGCACACCTGAAACAGGTGTGTATGTCTCGTTTGGATTCTACACCTCTTTAGCAATTAAAGTTGTTATGTGAGGTTTTCTATCATATATCTCTTCTAAGATATCAAAGCACATATTCTAACAGTAATCTCCTTAACATGACTTATTTCGGAGGCTCTAATTATTTCTTTGCAAAATTTTGTGCTTTTAGCGTAGGATTAGTCTTATGGGTTGTTAGAAATGATTATTTTGTGAGAGCAATAGGAATAAAAGTTAAAGGGAGGTGGACCTGATTTCGCGGATTCAATAAGGACCTCCTAAATATCATCCTTATAAAAAGAGGATTTGAAGATTATCCAGAAGGTTTGGGCAATGGATGCTTCTAACTCCATTTTATTGAGGCAGTCAGCAAATGTAGACTTTACTTACGAATATTCTATCTTTTATTTTAATAACATGTATCTTTGGGTATTTTTTATGCAAGAAGCATTATCACATCTTAAAATTATATTATGTATCTTACGATGTTATATATTAAAATCGAACCATGTAAACGGAAAACGTTTTAAAGAAAATCGAAGTGAAATCATTAAATTACCAATATTTATTTCTAGATTTGAAACAATTATGTTTTAATGCAGTGTAATGTATGTTATATGAAGTAACTCTCTTTTAATCCAAATAAATATGCTATTGTAGGAAAATCTGAATAGATTAATTCGGAAAGAAGTAAGTTGAATATAAACGTAATGAAATTTTATTCAAAACAGTAAGTAAGTAAGCATACAAAGAAATCTGATGGACTTTTGTTTTTGCTTTCATTCGATAAATTTTAGTAGAAATACTTGTAGTTACATTGTGTTGTTAAACTAGTAATATGTATAGTCTAATGAATTTATAGCATTTATAGTCTAATGAAAACTTTTATAATAATTCAGTGCCTACAATTCCTCAATTACTTTGAAAGTACATTTCTTAATGAATAATGGTCTATGACTGATATTTCTGGTAATAAACATTTTATCAGACCAAATAAATGTACGGACCGGGATTTTTAATCACAATCATTTAAAATTTCCTGACATAACTTCATTTCTGATGCTTGTTAATTTCATTTTTCAGATGTTCAGTATAATCTTGACTATTATATCTTCGGCAATGTTGCAATCATACGGAGACTTTTCATCAAATATTTTCTTTTGTTCAATGCTATTCATCGGTACCATCATTGTAGGTAAGTATTATTAGCAGCTTTAAACAACGCTTATATAAGTTTAAGCTTAGAAATGTGAAAAGGAATTTTTAAATTAAATATTAATCTTCATTCATGTAACTTTATCTCAGTACCAGCTGTTTCTAGTTTTATCCCAATACTAGCTTTAGTTTGTAGCTTTATCTTAATACCTTCTAAGGTATAACAGATGAAACTTACGTGTTTTATATGCGTACAGATGTATACTGCGAAAAAAAAGGACAGTTCTTTATCTCACGTTCTATTGGGCCGATTGCCGAAATTCAAATTGCGTTTTTTATGTCTCGAAAGCGCGACTTGGGATATGTATTATATTTATATATAATATTGTTGTAATATAGTAATTTTGACCAAAAATCGAACGTTTTCGGAAATGATGCCAATTTTTTTCCATATTTCTATAACTCAAATTATGCGTATATATTAAATGTTGTAAAATTTGGTGGGAAATTTACGGAGAATTTCAACAATTTATCTTGGCTCATTTTTTTCAGTTTGCGCCAAGAATAATTCACTCGGAGAGTTTCTTAATTTATAACAACCTTTGCCTTTTTTTTGTGCACGAGCGGAAAAAAAAGGTCTATCGTCCATACTTTCAAATAATTTTAATAAAGTGCGTAAACCACATTTGGCGTTATTATCGTTTATAAGAAATATGCCAAATTTCAAAACGCTCTATAATATATAAATTCATGTATATCTTTGGAAATTTTGGAAATTTTTTTCAGGTATGCTTATGTTATGTAGTGATTTTTGATTGGTTTAGAATTATGGATTAATGTGTAGTTAATTGCAGTTATTTGTTAATTAATTATTGAGTGAGTAAATTATATGCATTAATTTATGCTTATTCTAAATTTTTCTTCACGAATTGTATTGCTTATGTTATTGAATCAATTATTCTTATGCGAGTTAAACAGAGTTCTCATTCTTACGTTACGCGTTCGTTAGTTCGGGAGAAGGAGACAATGGGAAATTGGTTGTTTCTGCATAATATTTAAAATTAAAAAATACTTCCTTTTTATTCACATGGTTGAAATTTATACCTCTTAAAGAGAAAAAATTTACCCTTCTTATGAACCTACTTTCATGACTGTACGTCGCCCCGTTGGAGAATTATGCCCATTTAATTGCTAAAATTGTTGAATTTCGTGTCTAGAAATTTATTCTGCTATAAGAGTCGTTTTTGAGCACTTTTTCGTCAAGGTCATGTACTGCGTCCGGTTGCGTGGTAGGTTTGTCGCATTCTTTCCCTCACCCCTCCTTGTTGGCGAAGGGGGTGGCGAGGGTGGAATTTTTTTTGGTGTGAAGAAGGAAAAACTAAGTTTTCGCAGCACTGTTTTGTGTTTGGCGAGATTTGCATACTAATTCACCAAATTTGGTGATTTTCGAAAATTCTGGATTCTGGACGATTAAAATCGTCATGCAAGGCCATGCTCAGCCCTTTTTGCCTTGGATTCGCAGCTGTAGAAGCACGTTATTTTTTCTTCCTCTGGAAGAGCCGGAGATGGGAAATAAGATAAAGATGAACATCTAAAAAATCACTTGAAGTTTACTCCTCCGCACTTTACCATCCCCGTGTTGGAGTCGAGAATGTTGTTTTTTCCTCATCGAATTAATACGTTGTCACCATAGTGGATGCAACTTGAATCCCGCTATCCGGATCCTGCCTGATCGGTCACTTAGATCCGAGTACTACCATCAACTCGCCTGGATGAGAATAGACGGAAAAGGGAGGAACCTTTAGGAGCTCTTGTTTTGCTGCACGAATGCACTTTACCATCTTCATAGTGTCTGATCCAAGTGTCCAGATTTCTCGCCGGACTCCCTCGTTCAACATCTGCGAAGGACTGGTCGTCGGCAGAGCCTTGTTCAACACCTGTTATGAATGGGACATCCGGAAAAAAAAATCTATAAGATGAGTTAATGCTTAATTAAATTTTCAATTCTTCCCTTCAAGTGAGTTCAACCTTTTGATTGTTAATTTCACCTGAAATTTAGTACAGCTTGCGACTTAAATTCCGTGAACATGTTTCCTAAGTAATATGGTAATTTAAAATTTTTTTTAAGAGATTTGATTATTTGAAGTAAATTTTCCAGTGATGAATTATTAATGTAAGGAGTAATTATATGTGTATTTAATTTCCAATTAAATTCTATTTAACTTTTAGTCAAAGGTTTTTCTGCTGGATCTTAAATCCAGGCTGTGTATTTAAGCAACTGCTGCACTATTAATCTATTTAGGACTTTTAACTTTAACTTGGAATGTAATTAAAATTTATATATAATGAATTAAGACAGGATATTAAATTTGTTAACTTATCTAAATTTTACCTTTTTACTTTAAGTTGTTACTATTTTTGGTTGAGAATTAACTTTAACTTTTGCAAATTAAGGAACGATTAAAAATTTAAATTCTACTTTACCTTTAATTGAGTAATTGAATGTAGGGTTAAATGTAATCATTTTTCTCCAACGGGTCTACATGAGTATGTAATATTTTTCTAACTGCCTAAGGGATTTGCTAAATTTATGTATGTAATTTTTACCTGAGTAAATTAAGAAATTTCTTGAACTAAGTAATCTCTATCAATATTGGTAAAGACACCATGCTCGGTGATTCATTAAATTCCTGTGTATTTTTATGCTGGCCAGCAGAGTTTGATAACTGCATATGAAAATTTAATATTAATTTTTACGGTGTAAATTTTTGATTAATTCATCTCGGTGCATATTTGAAATTAACAATATATATATTATAATTCTAAATGCATTATTTTAAATAGTTGTCACCTGAACACACCATAGATCTAGAAATTTAAGTTGAAAGAATGAGTGTCTTCCTTTAATGCTGCAATAAATATCCTTGGTTATATATATATATTTGATTCAGAGTTTTTTCTTATGATGACTTGTGTGAATGTTTTTAACACCAGTGCTCCTGCTTGGTCTTAGGGGTTGTTCGGGTTAGTTATACACAACGCAATATGAATTTTGGTTTTGATATTATTGTAGGCAAATTATTGTAACAGTTAGTATTTAACATTTAGCACATAACAACTGGTGCCTTGATATATTGTAACATAACATCTGGTGCCGTGAAATTTCGAGCTCAGGCCTGGTCGGAGTACTTGTGTTAATGATATTTCCTTTGATTTCATGTATCTATGTTTAGACTTGATACTTTAACCCCTGCTTTGTGAGTTTCAGTAACAGGTCTATGCATTGATCTTGTGCTTATTTCATCAGTAAATTTATCTTGTGCATTGATTCAGTATAGGGTGCATAACAAATTTGTACTTTTCACACATGATCTTTGGACTCTAAAGTGAAAACAACACAAACACTAACACGCAGTTAGATTTTAAGTGAAGATTTTGAACTGTTGTATGTGACATTATTCACTGTGGATTAGATTTTTACACACATGCTGTTTTAATTTTTATGATAATTGTTTACATTGTGTGCTCATATACAGGAATAGTGAATTTCTACCCAATTGTTACCTTATGCCACTTAGTTTTGTGGGGATTGTCTTAGACTTCCAGTTGTCAGTAGTATACCAGACTGTTTAGCTTCCTCTTGCTTATTGATTTATTTGTGGTTGTACTGTTAGGAATTATCATGCCTAAATCTACTAAAGCTACTCGTGCTGCTAGAAGGGCCTTAGATATGGCTGAGATTCAGGAGGTCGATACTGTTAAGAGACAAGGTCTGTCAGTTTTTGGGTCAGATCCATTAGAATCTGTACCTATTTTCACAGGATGTGATAAAGGAACTTCCTTAAATGATTTTCTCGACAGAATTGATTTGATTGCTACACATGTGGGTTGGTCTGATGCTGACAAGTTAACTGTGATTAGGGTAAAAGTCGCGGGTGAGGCTGCTGACTTTATCAGAAACAATCCTCGATTAAAGAGAGAAACAAGTCTAGCTTATTTGATAAATGCTTTAAAGGAAAGATTTTCTTCGGTGCATAACTTACACTCAAACATTAGAGCTCTCATTCAAGCTTTTCAAAAGCCACATGAGTCGGTTAGGCAGTTTGCTGCCCGTATAGAGGCTTTATCGTACAAAACTGTACCTCTAGAGAGGAATGATGATCCAGCAGCTGAAGCTCAAAGACAGGATTTGCTCCTTTCAGTTTTTATTGAAGGTTTGCAGCTTCACCTGAGGCGTTTGCTCCTTCCACAAAATCACAAGACATTTGCTGCTGCTAAACAGCATGCTATTATAGAAGAGGATATGTGGGCTAAGAGCCATGAGAGTAGTGATTTTCAAACTGCTGAAGTTAGGGCAGTCCATACTTCCAAGTCTGTACCTGAAAAGCGTACATCAGACACTGCGGTATCAAACACTGAGCTCACGACAGCTATTAAGCTACAACAGGAGAACATTGCTCAGCTTACTAAGATGATGGGATCACTACAAACCCAGGTGCAATCTTTGTTGACTCAGACTCCCAGAATGAGACCTTTACAGCCTCGCTGATTTAGATGTAATAGATTTGGTCATATTAGCAGGGACTTTTTGCCACCATCTTGCCTAGCCAACAGATCAGATCAGGCCAGCATCAGAGACAGAGATATACTCAGAGTGATAGGCGTAACCCTCGCCCAGCTGCTCCAGCTGTTGCAAATAA
>KK119031.1:0-35064 GCA_000611955.2 Stegodyphus mimosarum
TGCAGAAAACCTTCCAGTTAGTTAATAAACACCTAACGGAAGCTGCCGAAAGACAAGAGACTTACGGTTGGAGGAGTTCTCAGGATAAGGGTATTCAAGTGGGAGATGTAGTGTATTTATACACTCCAGTTGATTCGATGAGAAAAAACGAGGCATGGCTAGGAAACTCTCTAAGCTGAATCAAGGTCCCTTCAGGGTTGTTGAGCAGGTGACCAAGGTCAACTACAAAATAGCTTCAATCACTAATCCTGATCAGGTTCAGACGGTTCATGTCGATAGACTCACAAAAGTAGCAGAGAGAATTAATTTTCCGACCTTACAGAATTGTGACTTACGTTCTGCGGAACAAACTCAAAATGACACTCATAATTATCCTTACCACCTAAGGCCTAGGGATATCCATGGTTTTGTCGTAAAGTAATTGTAAGAATTTGATTTTCATTGTGTAAACTGGTTAAGTGTATCATATTCGATTTATTTTGTCTCGTTACTATTCGTTGTTTGGAATTTGTATTTTTGTAATTTTTGCTTAGTTTTACTCTTAGTATCCATGGTCGTGTGTTGCTTAGAGAAATTTTGTTTACATGTCTGAGCATGTGAAGTATTATCTTGTGGTCTTGGTAATCAACTATCTTGTCTCAATAGCTCGTTTTTTTGGGTTATCAGGGCTGGCCCCGTTAGCTCACTTCATTTAAAATCTAAATTTTTTTTTGTCTTCTCCCAGATCTTAAGCGCTTGGGAATTTTTCGGTTAATTTTGAAAAGATTGTTTTTTCTCAACACTCCTCGTTAGTTCTTCCATTTATTTTTTTTTTGATTGCAGCACTACCAATTATGTTTTGACTGGGATTCTGTGAGTTACTTCGGCGCTGTACAGTTGCGGTTTTGTTTTATTCCACCTTTCTCATATTTCGTTTTGGGGAAAGCGGTGGTTGTGAACTTGGAATTGGTTCAGTGTTTAGTCTCTTTAGCAAATGGGGACTCAGGGCTTGTATGCAATGGTATACAACTTATAGTGTTTTAGTTTTAGGATTGTTTTTACTTGCATTGAAAAAAAAATATGTTTTTGTGTGTGGAGCACCTGTATAGCTCCTGTTTTGTATTCGACACCTTGCACCAGTATATAACGTTTAGGTGTTTATTGTATTTTTATATGTACTCTTATTTGCATTGTATACTCTTATTCTAGCATTGTATGGGGGGATGTTATCTAACATTATTACATATTACACTTTATTTTTTTGGGGGGTGTCATGGCTGTTTGTCAACGCTTTTCAATTTTGGTTCTTTGACGATTGTCAGACAGACCTCCTGAGGCTCAGGCATATTGAACGCTGTTAGGGGTGTTTTGTTTTTTTTTTCGTCTACTATTGACAATTGGGATTCACTGACATTCTGGTATTCTTGCAATATATAACTCGTTTGTAAACCCTTTGCCCTTGTCTCCTTTATTAAAAATTTTTGGCTCGCCAAAAATTTTTTTTCCCGGTTGGGGGAGGGATGTTATGTAGTGATTTTTGGTTAGTTTAGAATTATGGATTAATGTGTAGTTAATTGCAGTTATTTGTTAATTAATTATTGAGTGAGTAAATTATATGCATTAATTTATGCTTATTCTAAATTTTTCTTCACGAATTGTATTGCTTATGTTATTGAATCAATTATTTTTATGCGAGTTAAACAGAGTTCTCATTCTTACGTTACGCGTTCGACAGTATTAGCTTTCGGGAAAGGAGACAATGGGAAATCGGTTGCTTTCTGCGTAATATTTGAAATTTAAAAATACTTCCTTTTTATTCACATGGTTGAAATTTATACCTCTTAAAGAGAAAAAATTTACCCTTCTTATGAACCTACTTTCATGACTGTACGTCGCCCCGTTGGAGAATTATGCCCATTTAATTGCTAAAATTGTTGAATTTCGTGTCTAAAAATTTATTCTGCTATAAGCGTCGTTTTGGGCACTTTCTCGTCAAGGTCATGTACTGCGTCCGGTTGCGTGGTAGGGGAGTGATAGGTTTGTCGCATTCTTTCCCTCACCCCTCCTTGTTGGCGAAGGGGGTGGCGAGGGTGGAATTTTTTTTGGTGTGAAGAAGGAAAAACTAAGTTTTCGCAGCACTGTTTTGTGTTTGGCGAGATTTGCATACTAATTCACCAAATTTGGTGATTTTCGAAAATTCTGGATTCTGGACGATTGAAATCGTCATGCAAGGCCATGCTCAGCCCTTTTTGCCTTGGATTCGCAGCTGTAGAAGCACGTTATTTTTTCTTCCTCTGGAAGAGCCGGAGATGGGAAATAAGATAAAGATGAACATCTAAAAAAAAAAAAATCACTTGAAGTTTACTCCTCCGCACTTTACCATCCCCGTGTTGGAGTCGAGAATGTTGTTTTTTCCCCATCGAATTAATACGTTGACACCATAGTCTATGCAACTTGAATCCCGTTATCCGGATCCTGCCTGATCGGTCACTTAGATCCGAGTACTACCATCAACTCGCCTGGATGAGAATAGACGGAAAAGGGAGGAACCTTTGGGAGCTCTTGTTTTGCTGCACGAATGCACTTTACCATCTTCATAGTGTCTGATCCAAGTGTCCAGATTTCTCGCCGGACTCCCTCGTTCAACATCTGCGAAGGACTGGTCGTCGGCAGAGCCTTGTTCAACACCTGTTATGAATGGGACATCCGGAAAAAAAAATCTATAAGATGAGTTAATGCTTAATTAAATTTTCAATTCTTCCCTTCAAGTGAGTTCAACCTTTTGATTGTTAATTTCACCTGAAATTTAGTACAGCTTGCGACTTAAATTCCGTGAACATGTTTCCTAAGTAATATGGTAAATTAAAATTTTTAAGAGATTTGATTATTTGAAGTAAATTTTCCAGTGATGAATTATTAATGTAAGGAGTAATTATATGTGTATTTAATTTCCAATTAAATTCTATTTAACTTTTAGTCAAGGTTTTTCTGCTGGATCTTAAATCCAGGCTGTGTATTTAAGCAACTGCTGCACTATTAATCTATTTAGGACTTTTAACTTTAACTTGGAATGTAATTAAAATTTATATATAATGAATTAAGACAGGATAGTAAATTTGTTAACTTATCTAAATTTTACCTTTTTACTTTAAGTTGTTACTATTTTTGGTTGAGAATTAACTTTAACTTTTGCTAATTAAGGAACGATTAAAAATTTAAATTCTACTTTACCTTTAATTGAGTAATTGAATGTAGGAATAAATGTAATCATTTTTCTCCAACGGGTCTACTTGAATATGTAATATTTTCTAACTGCCTAAGGGATTTGCTAAATTTATGTATGTAATTTTTACCTGAGTAAATTAAGAAATTTCTTGAACTAAGTAATCTCTATCAATATTGGTAAAGACACCATGCTCGGTGATTCATTAAATTCCTGTGTATTTTTATGCTGGCCAGCAGAGTTTGATAACTGCATATAAAAATTTAATATTAATTTTTAAGGTGAAATTTTTGTTTAATGTCATCTCGGTGCATATCTGAAAATAGGAATATATATTATTAATTCTAAATGCATTATTTTAAATAGTTGTCAAAATGTTCTTAACACAGTACTCCTGCTTGGTCTTAGGGGTTATTCGGGTTAGTTTTTGGGAAAAATTTTACACAACGCTATGATATTATTGTAGGCAATTTATTTAATTTCAGGTTTCAATTGTAACAGTTAGTAATTTAACTTAGTATTTAACGTCTGGTACCATAAGACCAGAACAATATCGTCATCGGTCAGTTACTCAAGATCAAATTATTTTATATGGTCATGCTTGTAAATGTAAAGTATAAACTCACTAATTAGTAACCGTGAAAGATTATGGGAAGTCTTTTCGTACAGTCTGAATTTCAATTTAAATGTATCATCAGTTTAAAAATATTCTAACTTACTGTAAATTTTCTTGTAAAAAGCGTTCAGATTTCCTCACATTTAACTTGTTGTTTCGGAAAGAATTTCTTGCTAAGATATTTGTTTACAAATATATTTTAATATGAAGTACTTAGAACATATGTCTCATAAATTTGATGCATAGACCACTTATTAAAATTTCTCATATATCTTCAAAAGAATATTATGAAAGAAATAAAAACATTTTTTTTCAATTCAATTCATAATTCTATTGCTTTCAAAGCACGAAATGCATATAAAAATAATAGAAAGTGAAATTGTTACGAATTTAAATTTTCAGAATCGAGACATACTTCACCTCGCAAATAAATCAAGACATGTTTGCAGATTCCACGAATTCACTTGTTACAGAAGTATGACAGTCAAAGGGAAAGCTATCACAAAAGGAAAAAGAATCCATTTACTGAAAAAGTAAAATCCGGAACAAATTGTCTATAAAAAAAAACTAAAAACCTTTACCGTAAAGCCCGTCAAATCTTCACTCAAAAGGCGTGCACCGGATTTTTAGATTTGAGAAATATTTAAAGAAGAAAAACGACATGAAAGAGTCTTATGCGAGGCGAAAAGAATTTTAAAGACTTTAACGTTAGAATCCACTACCATTGAAGAAGAAAAAGAGAAAGGAGGAATGTCTGAAACGTGATGTATAGAAAATTGAGAGAAAGAATGAATAAAATAGAGTCATGAATTTAACGTGGTGGGTGTGATCCCACTGGGCCTGGAGGAAAAGACGCAAGTGCTGAATAGAATAAGACAGTGCGTAACTTAGCAGTGGGTATTTGTTATATGAGTGTATTTCCTAGAAAATTTCCTGCTGCAGAAGAAATTGATGTGAGGTATGTTTTACAAGGTAAACGAAGTGAATGAGGTTTGAATATTTAAAATTCACCTGAGAGAAATTTGCTATGTAAGATACAGCAGCTGAGATAATATGTAAATGTGAGTGAATAGAATAGGTTGTATGAAAAAGGAAAGTTCGCAAAATTGTAATCATGTAATGAATGAGGCGTTCAGTGGATATTTTTAGTAGTTGCACATCGCTAAAATGTGTTACATACTCAAATACTGAATAAATTTATGCATAAATCGCTTTTATGTATATTTTGACTAAAATGTGTGATATGCTGGAATATTGAATAATTATATACATGAAATCGTTTTTATGTATTTCGCTTGATGCTTTTGAGCTTGGATTGAATGGGCATAAAGATCAACGAAACAAAGTACAAAATGAAATTAGCAGCTTACTGTAAGAATTCATTTACAGTCAGCATTTCACAAACTTTACTATTTACTGCTATGAGAGATTTTACTATTACGAGAGAGAAAAAATCCAGACAGTTCCTTTAGGGACATAAGGGAACACATGTTTCTGTCTATCGAAAACATGCCAACATCTACATCTTGCACGCATGTATACACTAGTTAATATAATCAAAAGAACTAGACGTTTGTGATTCTAATGTTTTGAATGTTAAGAGTTGCTATTGTATCCGGAAACTAAAGTTTTAAAATCCTGTAGACCTTATTAGACTAACAATGAGTTTTCGCTACGTTTCAACAATTTACGAATGTAGGAGAAGGTTGAAAATAACCTTTTTATTTTAGTCGGTAATTGAACATAAAGGCACAATGTGTGCTAAAAACAAACTGCCACTTGAGGCTGTTCAAACAAAGCAATAACAGACAATTAAAGTCAAACGCTGATAACGCAGTTTACACATCCAATAGGGGGGGATAAAGAATAGGCTGCCTCGGTTAGTTTACCGCCACGTAAATTTAAAGCATCGACTAGAGAGAATACCAAAGCAGGAATATCACTTTTAAATAGATAAATAGAGAAAACTAATACCAAATGCGAGTGGCGGAAGCTTTTTCTCTTCTGAGTAAAAAAACCCCAGCCTAAATTCAGTCAAAGCTAATTTGCATTCTGGTGAGGAATACGGAAAAAAGAAGCTATAGTAAAGATCAAAATCATAATAAATTTTTAGTTAACGTAAAATACATTAAACATGTCATTAACCTATTATGAAATATGTATTTTTAATTTTTATAACTTCCACATCAGGAAATTTAAAGTAAATGAGAGATTTTCCAAAGCTTCTATTTAAAAATATGATAATTCCGAATATCAGTTCCTTTCAAGTAATAATTGAAATAAACGAGTTACTACGTAAAATCTAAAAAATAAAGAATTCAAATAACTTTTTTGTATAATTTTTCGTTTGGGAATGTTGGCAGATAAGTAGTTTTAAAGAAAACTGATGAACATTTTGTACAGAGAGACATTAGGTTTATTTCGAAGCAGGAGAATGAAAAAATGATCAACGCCTTCGCCGGGAATCGAACCACGGACCTTTGGGTTACGCGTTGAGAATGCAGACCACTACACCACGAAGGGATGCGAAAAAGGCGGGAGAAATACCTTATAATTTAGTTAAGACTCTTTGTCTTTTTTCTGCACGGTTATTGTACTTTAATTTCTTAAGAAGAATGCCTCCTGACCAACATAACTTTTAGCATAGCATATAAGAAAAGTTTTTCTTTGATTGATTGTATTTCTTATTCTTCTTTTTGCATAATCCGTATCTCAACGAAGAAAAAGTTTTGCAAATGTTGAATATTTATGAACATTTTCATTTAATGAGTTTTCAAGTGAAAAATTTATTCTGAAAGTCACTGCACCGAGTATCATAATTTTTATAGCTATGCCATTGTGCCTACTCATTAATATGCCTGTGTACAAGCACTAAAACAAAAACAGTATATCAGAAAACTTGACAAAACAAACACAAAAACAGTACATCTGGAATATCACCGGAAGATTTTATTCATGTTTCTAAATAACTAGTATCATTTAATCAGCAATATTAAATTTTGAAACCCCAAATTCCAGTGTTGTAAAATAAATTAGTTTGTAATATTTAGCAGTCACTCTATTTTAAATTGTTCAATTACTACTTAACTTAAAAAAATCTGCTTACAGAAACCATAATTTTTTTCGAAGCAATCATATATAGTATACATACATATGTAAAATATAAAAAATACGATGTCTTTGCTCTAAGCGAACAGGCAACCTCTAATTAACTTTCCGCAATTTCAGTATCTTCCCCCTAGACCAATACTTTCGAGAACACTCTAGCATGTTATGCAACCGCCACTATAAATAGCTCTACGAGCCATTTTTAGTCAGATTGCTGCCCGCTAACGCTGCTATTGAAAACTGTGCTGCTCTTCTTCCCTTTGTTTGCATAAGTTATAACGCCGGATCTTATATTTAATACTATTTAATTCAGCTCGTTATAGGATATGTAAATTGGAACTTTTCGTCAAAAAGAAAAAAAATGATCTGCAGTTAAATGAATAAAGCTATGGAGATTTAAATTTTCAGTCTCATCTATTGCGTTAGTTCCACTCTGCGACGACAAACACCCGGATGCTCACGCGACCTGATTTCGCAGTTTCATCGTTCCCTATGCCCATCTACGGAAAATATCACATACATATGTATATAGTATATTATTTCCTTTGATAAAGGTACTTAGAATTCTATTGAAATGCAGTAACTTATAAGTATATTTAAAAATGAATGTTGAAAAACATTTTTAAAATAGAAAAATCAAAAATGAATCAAGAATACATTCAAAATGGAAACTTTTATAAAGGTATAATTAAAATTGAAAATGCAATCAATGAACCAAGTTATTATCCTCATTGACTGGAAATTAGTTGACTTTTCGAGGGGAACAAACCAACTTCCGATCAATTAACAATAATTAATAAATGCGAAGGTGTTTCGTAAAGTAAGTCAAGTAAGAATTAAAATGCCGAAAATGCATTTTAGTAAGATGAGTTTAGGCTAAATAAAGATTTTAAGAGAGATGAATTTTAAAAAAATATTTCATTTAAGTATTTTAAGTATACTTAAAATACTTATTGGGAAAAATATTTTCTCCGTACAATAATACGACTCCGGTGTTAGATTATAGTACTTGTGTTCTTTTTCTTTGCCAACTATCCGCTTGTTACACATTTGGGATACAGTGAATATCCCTGCGGGAAGTATATTTCGATACCTGGGGATAAATTGCTGGCGTAATCAATCATACGCTTGCCTGCAAATACATATGAGGTGTTACGAGAATATTACTAATATACCTGAAAGGTGGAGAAAACAATGATGATACGATCATGATCCTAAGCATTTATAAGTAAGAATTTCCTTTGTCTTTTCAAACATGTTGAGCTTCTCAATGTCGTCTCCCTCAAATCCTTACAAGAGTTTTGGAGTTGTTCAAAATAAATGAAAACAAAGAGGAAATGTAATATGAAAAATTTCATTAGATTGCATTTTCCACGTCTCTTGGTTGTAGTATGATACATTTTTATAGAAACAACGAGAGAAGTACTTTAAAAAATGTATATATATATATATATATATATATATATATATATATACTCTATTTTGCATTTGTGTATAATAAGATGCATGACTTAATTTCAGTACCGTAATCAGAAACGGATTCTGATTCTAAGTAATTGACATAAATAAAATACTGCGTTCAGATGCATCTAGCAAATTTAAATCAGACAAAGTATCAACATTAGAGTTATGTAGATTTCAATTACAACTCGATCTATTTCGACGGTGATCAGATATAGGTCCGTTTGCAGGGGCAAATATAATTTTGCAAAGGTGGGAGAAGCGACAAACAATTTAGACGGAAATGAATAAGCGAAGCAAAACGAAAACAAATAGAGCAGTCTTGGAGAAAAATAGCAATTAAGCCTGAAAAAGCTAAATTTTAGAATTTCTAATATTTTAGCTTTTTCACGTTAATTACTATTCTAATACCTTAAAGTTTTTACTTTTAATTACTACTTTCTGAGACTTGTTGTGATATGATCCTTTTCGCTTTGCTGCGTCCGTTTTCCATATAAAAATGCTGTCGTTTCTCTTATCTTCGTAAAAAACTTGTTTTGGACTCTAAATAAAAGGGCTCTTGAAACCAGCAGAGTTTTATTCAGAGCCTAAGTTGTTATTTTTTGCCTAATTCAGAATTTACGTCGTCTCGCTTCTCTTCCAGTTATATTTAGCAAGTAATTCTAATAATAGACCTTGCTTTGTTAACAAAGTCATACAGCTATTTAAATTAGTATTTTGGAAAAGTTTCTTTTCTCCCTCCTTCCAACACGCCATCGTAGTGTAATGGTAGCACACTCGGCGCGTATTCGAGAGTTCTATTTCAAGTTAAGGCGGGGACATCGCACATTTTTCACATATCCTGCTTCAAAATAATCTAATGACTCTACAGTGGCGCCCGAACTAAGAAAGGTGGTGGACAATGATTTGTCACCACCAGGATTTCGTGATTGGGTCCCCTAACCGACAGTCGCACTTTAAAAGGAGGAGTATATAAGATATTTTCTACCTCGTTCCAGCAGGCCTTCGCGGTGGATCGGTAGCACAATCGGCGCGTATTCGAGAGGTCCATGTTCGAGTACCGGCGAGGGCATTGTACATTTTTCACATTTCCTGTTTCAAAATTCCAAGATGACTTCGATTCTAAGAGGTAGTCCGTTTTTAGTGACTTTTTACAGGTTAAAAAGTGGCTTTAGAATCGACGAACTACGTTATACGAGTCCTGTGTACAAAGAAAAGGAATGCAAAAATTATTAATTATAGAGATTATTTCGTACGTAGTTCTATTTTAAAATCATGTGAATCGTGAGAAACAAATATGTGAAATATATATGCTTGAGGATATTTTTCAATTTTTGAAGTACAAAACTTAATTGGTAAAACAGAAATTTCACCTTTTAATACCCATAAACTGGATTTTATGACATTTTATGTTTGATGTGCAGTCGCATCTGAGTTGAAGAGAGACATGCAAAAAGATGTAAATTTTAAAACTGAGAAAAAAAATAAAACAGTAATAAATCGGCTTATTCTGAATAAAAATCTATTGATTTCTATAGCAATCAGACACTGATTGAAAGATTTTTTTAAATTTTGAAAACCTTTCTTCACCTGCTGGAGAGAGCAGACCTGTATCTGATAGCGGCCGAGATAAGAGTTTTATTCAAAATCCACACTAGTCCATGTTTGTGTTTTTATCTATTTCCAGAGACAGTCGTATGTTCTTAACGTTGCATAAAATAAAACAATTAAAACAGAATAATCGTTCTGAATAATATCAGAATATGTTTAGTTAAGCAAGTCTAAAAAATGCATGAACATAAAGAAGAAAAAAGAAGTACCCTTATGGCTTAATAAATAAATCATGTGATTCCTAACTTTAGCGATACAGACTTTCACAATCTCACCTCATATTTTCCGGAAGGTTTTTAAGGAGTTCCGTGAGCCATATATGTTACGCTGTTCGTCAGAGTTCTCAAAGTCAGGAGGCTTTTGAACGGCGCCTGAAAGCTGTCTCCATAAACGTTTAATTGAATTATGGCCAGATGATCGTTTTGGCAAGTGCATAAGTTATACACTTTCATTTTCTTGATACTTCTCCATTAGATGATCGTAATCAATCGCTAACATAACCTCTGGATTATTACACTTAACAGTAAATAAATATAAGATGCTGTTGATTTATTCGCAGTACTAGAGAGCTGTTAGATAAATTCTTTCGAAGAAACGGAAATCGAAATTTTTGATAATGTGAATGCTTTCTCGAATTCTTGTGTCATAAAAAGAACATGAATCCTTTCTCAGACAATATTAAAGGACAATATGCCTTTTATATATGAATTATCGTGAAGAATCTGCTGAAAGGTTTAGGCTCATTTTTGTTTCTTTCTTTTAAAATTCTAAAATAATAAATACATTCAATTTTTTATTATCTTTTCTTATAAAACATTCTTCTTTTAAATTTTAGTTGATTACACCATTTGTTAAAATTTTCTTCATTGAGAAAGAAATGAAAAAAATAAACATAAAATTAGTTTTATTAAGCTTCTGTTTTTTGTCTGTTGAAATCTAATTATAAAAAGAAGTAAATTGACTCGTGTGGGGATTATTTATTTACAAAGGAATGGAAATATATGGGTTTGTGCTTGTGTAACTGAGTGTAGAAAAATTGCTAGTGCAAGTTATGGAATAGTAAATGGGGTGACAATAAAAGAATTGTTATTTTAAGATAGTAAAAATAGATTTAATAAAAGATGGGTGGTAAGTTGTGTAACAATTAACGCATATTAGTCAAACTCTTAACTATAACCTGCATTATAATTTTTGACTCGCATTTGCTTTCATTCAGTGTTTAACTCTCTGACCGTAGATACAATATCATAGCTTTACTTCCTGCGAAACCGATCACAGTTGAAATTCCAGTTTCTGCCGATGCGATAAGATTTTCCCGCGTATATTCAGGATAAAAGGTGAACGTGTTATTCACGGATCACGCTTTTGGAGGGTTAACAAAGATGGCGGAAATGGATCAAATATACGCCACATCGGCCACGCATGTTAAAAACTGATTGAAGGAAAGAATCAGAATTTGTAATTCAGAACAGGTTTTATAGTAAAACAAGTTTACAACTTTCAGCCTTTATCCCGCTCCTAACTTTAGTCTTCAGAACTCAAAAATAAGCTCCGATGTCACTGTAAATTAGGTAAAATAAAAGTTACCCAGGTAAATTTCCTTAATAATAAATCCGAAGCTCTACTGTATTAAAATATATACAAAATCTCTCTAAAAGCGTAATTCGTATATCAGTTTGCGACTCGTATTTTGCTTTCATTAAACATTTAATGTGCAATACGGAAATACACTCACGTTTGTGAAAATTGCAACACCATGAAGGACTTACGCGAGTGAGCTGAAGTTTTCAGGAAATGCAAAGTAGCGCATGATATGCAAATGATTAGAATTGCAAATCCGTAGCGCATGCGTATGCTGAGCAGCGCCCTCTGAACGGCTGATGGATCCGAATAAATAGACGGCTGTAGCGAGGCGTGTATGGTTATCGGTGGTTATCTGCTAGTGGTAAACGTTAACTCAATCTGTACTTATGCCTCGTCGACGAAAGAGAGCGAGATTTGAACAACTTACAGAGTTTGAACGAGGGAGAATCATCGGCCTTCGTGAAGCTGGATTGTCGTATCGTGCAGTAGCCTCTCGTGTGCAGCGTAACAGCAGCACAGTGATGCGCGTTTGGAAGCAGTGGACGGACGAGTGTCGGACAACTCGGAAATCCGGGAGTGGACCCCGAAATGTGACGTCAGCTCGCGATGATAGACACCTGGTCCGCATGGCGCGGACGGACCGTACAGCTTCCTCTAGACAATTGGCAGCACTGTGGTCAATAGCTACAGGTGTTTCATTGTGTGCTTCATCAATTCGTAGACGTCTGCTGCAGTGTGGACTGCGCGCACGGACTCCTTTATACAGGATCCCCCTAACGCACGACCATCGCCGCCTGCGGCTACAATGGGCCAATCAGCATAGAGACTGGCGTGCTGATTGGCAGCATGTCGTGTTTTCTGACGAATCCCGCTTTAATTTGTGGTACCATGATGGCCGCATTCGTGTCAGACGCTATGCCGGTGAACGCCACCTTCCGGAGTGCATTATCGAACGCCACAGTGGACGAACACCCGGAGTTATGGTCTGGGGCGCCATAGCATATCATAGACGATCTCAATTGCTACGAATTGTGGGCAATCTGAACAGCAACCGGTATATCCGTGAAGTTCTACAGCCCGAAGCTGTTCCCTTCCTTCAAAGCTTGCCAGGCGCTGTATTTCAACAGGACAATGCCCGCCCTCATACTGCTCGGATTGTTAAATCCTTCTTTGCAGCGCAGCAGGTACAGCTTCTTCCTTGGCCTGCGTGTTCCCCGGATATGTCGCCAATTGAACATGTGTGGGATGTCATTGGTCGGCGTCTTGCTCGTGATCCTCGTCCTGTTGCGTCTGCAGACGAACTTTGGGTACGCGTACAAACGATATGGAATGCTCTTCCTCAGTCAGACATTCAAACTTTGTTTGACTCCATGCCACGTCGTGTAGCAGCACTTATTGCGGCGCGTGGTGGCCACACAAAATACTGATTCTGATCTCTTGTTCTTGTTTGTTTGCTTTGAACATTTAATCATTTATTTGTACCTTTCCACTCAACTGTGTATTAAATTGCATTCAATTATGACGATTCCTTCTTGGTGTTGCAATTTTCACAAACGTGAGTGTAGATCAAACATTAGTTATTTCCGCAATTCTTATTAAGCGTTGAATGAAAGCAAATATAGGTAAAACATTATAATTTATATCAGCATTTTATCATGAATTAAATTATAACTTTTATCCTTTTAGCTTATTTTCATTTCTACCTAAATAAACTAATGCTGTGTATGACGATTTTCACCTTCAGCAGAACTCAAAAGTAAAGTCCAGCTTGACAGCAGCGTAGTTAAAATAAAAGTTACAACTAAATTTCATTAGTAATAGAACTTAAGTTACGCATATATTTATTGCAGATCTGAAGATTTTTGGTTTCGTTTGGTTTATTTAATTACGGCATAGCATTTGAGGGCTACCTGCCTAAGGGGAGGGAACCTTTAATGGAGCTAAGCAGATTTGAAGAAATACAATATGAAATATAATTATTTACGACCACAAAAATACTCCACTTCTTAGAAGCTTATCAAATGATATCATAACATTATCTTATTTAAAGTAAATTGCCGTTACAACTATCTGAACCACAAAATATTCCTGATTTGAAGCGCGATACCACTAACAGATTATCGGCATTAAAACCGCTATATCAAAATAAATAAATAATAACATAAGTATTACTTCACTAACTTCTTTTATTTTAAACTATACTGCAAATTTTAGGGAAATCACTTAGAGTTTAAAAACAATGGAGAGAATATACAGGAAAGAGTATATGAAGCTTTAGCTGTCAATAAAATTAAATAAAACCATCTAAGGCAAAGGAAATTATTTTTACTAATGCTACGAGGAGCTTTGAAAGTTGTATTAAAGTGAAAATGGCTGAATTCTTATTATCCTTATTTTTCGAAAATTGAGTCTTTCATCCAGTTAAGAAGTATGAAAAAGTAGGAGCCATTTTAGGACGAAAGAAGTTGTGCAAATGCAAGAAATTAAGAAAACAGGGAGTCATGAATTTTACGTCTCATAATATTTAGATATTTAGCATATCATTTGCACACTAAACAAATTTAGACATAAAATGGGATAACCGCCAGGAAGGAAATTTTTGTAAGATATCCAGATCGATGATGTACATAGCATAAAGATGTAAAAAATACATCGAAAACTTTTGGCGAAAGGAGGAAAAATGTTTACGTTCCACAATCGAAACACAAAAATTTAAATTGAATGTGATTTCATGAAAACCCCTCGCTTTCCAATAATTAATTAACGTATTCTGCATGAAATCATTGATAAAAACTTTGATTCACTATCATTACCAAGCCAGGATTTAGAGGCAAATGTTAAGGCGAAAAATCAAACACAAACAGATATGCACATTATGATATTGAGGCCCCATCACATAGTTAGTACACTGGTGTGCAAAACTTAAGCAACAATGTAAAAATTTAGCAGATAGCCATGAAATTGCAGAAAAGGATGTCTGGAGATCAGTACAATGAACACGTAAGTCAGTAGAAACGTCATGCGTATGCAAATATCAGGAACGAAACGTCAGAGGCGACGTGAGCGTACACAAAACGCGTGATGTCGGCGCGCGCAGCTCAACAGTAGAATAAAAGGAAGGACGGAGACGCAATTCAACATATTCGCTGCAAGTGCCAGTCAGTCAGTTCCTGAAATATGGCTAGAAGAAATCACCTGGACGACTTCACACGTGGAAGAATGATCAGAAAGCTGGAGGAGGGGCGTACTGTCATCAGTGTAGCTACATATTTCGGAATCAACAAAAGTGTCGTTTCGAGCGCTTGGAAAGCGTTCCTAACCACAGATACAGCTGTTAGAAACGTTAGTGGTGGCCGCCCGAGGACGACATCTGCAGGGGATTACCGATATCGTCTTGCAGGCGAAAAGAGGCCGACAGCAGTCAGCAAGCGCCACTGCTCAGCAACTCTGTATAGCAACGGATCGACAAGTGTCGCGGTTTACTGTGGCCAGATGCCTTCACAAAAGGGGCTTATTCGTCCGCCGTCCTGAACGCTGCCTCCCGTTGAAAGTTGGCCTCCCGTTGAAAGTTTGAAAACGACGCCACCGTTTACAGTGGTGCAGAGAGCACAAAAACTGGACAACTGATCAATGGAGTCGTGTCCTCTTTACGGTTGAGAGTCGGTTCAGTACCAGAAGCGATTCTCAACGCGTTTTGATTTGGAGAGAGGTCGGGACCCGGTTTTATTCCAGTAAAATCAAGGAAAGACACCGTAACGGTGGTCCTGGAGTTCTTGTCTGGGGAGGCATTATGCTGAACAGGCTAACTGAGCTCCACGTTTTTGACAGAGGGTCTGTAACCGGGGATCGCTATTGTGAGGAGGTACTCCTTCCCCATGTGCGTCTGTTCCGAGGTGCCATTGGCCCACACTTAATTTTTATGGATGACAATGCACGGCCACATCGGACTCTTGCTGTTGAGGAGCTACTGGAAAGTGAAGATATCACTCGAATGGATTGGCCAGCTTACTCCCCAGATTTAAATCCCATCGAACATGTGTGGGATGCTTTGGGGAGACGCATTGCAGCACGCTTACATCCTCCGGAGAACACCCAACAACTCAAACAGATGCTGATTGAGGAATGGGCACTCTTACCGCAAGAAATGTTGCACCAGCTGGTTCTGAATATGCGCAGACGGTGCGAAGCAACCGTTGCAGTGAGGGGAGGTCATATCCCATATTAAGGAACATCTGCTTATTGTTCCTCCTCTTGGATAGACCATCATGAGTCACGATACTATGCGTTCAATAAAGCTTGTTTTTGTTTGATTCCATACCGTATGCATTATGTTCCTTTTTCAGCTCCGATGCTTTCGTCATCCTTTACGTACATAATACTCTCCTTCATTTCTGCATTTCATGTCTGTAAGTTCATTTCTCGTGTAGTTATGGCAAAAAAACCCTGCTGTTGCTTAACCTTTGCACACCAGTGTACACATCATCACATAGTTACCATTACAGGGGTTGGGACACCCGTATGCATCTCAGGTACTAATTGGCCTAAAGACATATTTTTTTTAAACGATAGACCGTCTCGAGACAAACATTTTGGCTATTTCGATGTTTTAATAAGATCAAAGCAATTCGTATCAATATTTGAAAATTTTTGAAAAATTTAAAAAATAGTTAAAAATCGCTAAATATAGATAGAGCCACCATTCCTGCGGCAAATGAAAGAACACGTAGGTACCCTCTTACACATAACAAATTGTAATTTTCTAGTGAACAGTTCCGGAGAAATCCTTGAAAAATGTTTAACGTGGGATCGAAATCTCCATGACCCCCGATGATGAAATTAAATTTTTTGACATGAAAAATCAGGACTTTCCTTTGGCGCTCTAAAGCCGTAAGCCCCGTTTTGATCGCAGGCCTAGAGACAGAAGAAATCGGGACCGAAATTTGCCCAAAAAAACCAGGAAAGCTTGCTCACATTGTTGCGGTTCGTCTCACATCTCCGTTTCTAATAGAGATGCAATTTAACGGTTTATGACAAAGACGTATGTCCGGAAAGAGAATGCCTGGATAGAAGCTTATCGCTCTGTTTTCATTAGAAAGGTTTTTTTCCGAACAATTTATTTTTCAGGTATTTCCGGTTTCTACGGTTCGGATCGTGGAATTTCGAAATAACACCGACATGAGCAGATTGGACTGTAATGGAAAAGAATATAGCAAACCGCGTTAAAATCGGACCATTAGTTTCGCCGGAAATCGAGTATTTATCCGCAAAATGCTTTTCTCGGCGAGAAAATCATTTTCCGCACATTATTACGGTTCGTCTCATAGCTTCGTTTCTAATAGACGCACAAACGAATGGTTTACGTCAGAGACGTATGTCCTGAAAGGGAATTGCCTGGATAGATGCTCATCGCTTTATCTTTGTTAGAAAATGTTTTTTCGAACACTTCATTTTTACGGTTTTTACGGTACGAATTGTTGAATTTCAAAATTATACCGACATGAGCAGATTGAATGCAATCGAATGCAGCAAACCGCGTCAAAATCGGACCATTAGTTCTGCCAGAGATCGAGTATATATCCGCAAAATGCTTTTCTCGCGAGAAAATCATTTTCTGCACATTATTGCATTTCGTCTGATATCTTCGTTTCTTATAGAGGTATAAGCGAACGGTTTATGCCGGAGATGTATGTCCGAAAGGGGAATGAATATATAGGCGCTCATTGCAGTACCTTCATTGGAAAACGTTTTCCCGAGCACTAAATGTTTTCCGGTTTCTCCGCTTCGGATAGTTGGATATCGAATGTTCGGAAGGGCAGTGCCTGAACAGACACTCATCGCTCTATCTTCATTAGAAAAGTTTTTTCCGAACACTAAATGGTTTCCAGTTCTTCCAGTTTCTCCGGTTCAGATCGGTGAATTTCGAAATAATACAGACATGAGCAGATTGGGTCACAGTAGTGGAATCAAATGCAGCAAGTCACGTCAAACTCGGACCATTAGTTTCGCCGGAAATTGAGTATTTATCCGCAAAGTGATTTCCTCGCCGAGAAAATCATTTTGCGCAGTTTAATGCGTTTCGTCACCTATCTTCCTTTCTAACAGAGATACAATAGAACAGTTTACGCCAGAGACGTATTTCTGGAAGGGGAATGACTGGATAAACACTCTATCTGCACTAGAAACATTTTTTTCATAAACACTATGTTCAGGTTATAAGGTTTCAACTGTAATCTCTTAATCTTCTTGCTAAACATTCGCTGTGAAACCCTATGCGGAGGACAGTGAGCAAATTTAGGCTATGTCCTTTAGTGTTGAAGAACTATAAGTCAGAAGGAGGGTTTAAAGGATCCTTTAATTCAAATAATTACAACTCTCCGACTTGAGAGTAAGCCACTACTTGGGCTGTACTAAAATAATATAAAATAAAGCGTGTTAACAATTCAATTACCTAAGTTTAACTTTAAGTAGGACGGCGAGGGAAGCCTAAGCTCTCAGCGAAATGCAATATTGCGAATTTCATGAGTAAGAACTAGTAAATGCAATTGCCTATGAAGGCTAACTTTCACTAGACAGAGGAATCATTTGCGCGCACAGCCTTACGGCGATGAATCCAAGACTCTGTCTCTTTTCCTCGTTAACTCCTGCCTTTTAAACTGCTATCAGATATATGCGATTTCCATAATAATCGCGTTCGCGCTAAACTCGAGAAGCAACTGAAACTTCGAGATATCGATAGGAAAGTTTAAACTAAAAATAACTTGGTTAGTTAAAATAATAAATGCTACAAGGTTCCATTACGTAGGCTACCATTATAGGGGTTGGGACAACCATATGCAACTCAAGTCGTATTTCGTTTAGAGACAGGAATTTTTTTAAATGATACAGCGTCTCGAGACAAACCTTTTGGCTATTTTTTGTACTAAGATCAAATGTTTTATTTTTTTAACAATTTTTGAAACTTTTTTGGAAAATTTAAAAAACTGCTAAAAATCACCTAATATAGATAGAGTCACCTGTTCTTGCAGCAAAGGAAAGGTCATCCTCCTACACACAAAAAATTGCGATTTTCTATTACTAATTCCTGAGAAATCCTCGAAAATATTTAATATGGGATCGAAATCTCCATGACTCTCCGTGGTGAAATGAAATTTTTTGAATTGAAAAAACAGGGATTCCCTCAAGCACTGTAAAACCGCAAACCGCGTTTCAATCGGAGTCCTAGAGACAGAGAAGATCGGGATTAAAATTTTCCCCAAAAACCAGAAAAACCGGAAAATACTTTTGCTCACATTACTGCGGTTTTTCTCATAACTTCGTTTCTAATAGAGATGCAATCGAACGGTTTATGCCAGAGACGTATGTCCGGAAGGAGAATGCCTGGACAGAAGCTCATCGCTCTATTTTCATTAGAAAAGTTTTTTTCCGAACAACTTATTTTTTCAGGGTTTTCCGGTTTCTACGGTTCGGATCGTTGAATTTCGAAATAATACTGACATGAGCAGATTGGAGCCCGGTATGGAATCGAATACAGCAAATCGTGTTAAAATCGGACCATTAGTTTCGCCGGAAATCGAGCATTTATCCGCAAAATGTTTTTCTCGGCATTTTCCGCACAATATTGCAGTTCGTCTCATATCTGGGTTTGTATCAGAGGTACAAGCAATTGGTTAACGCCAGAGACGAATGCGGGGAGGGGGAATGCCTGGATAGACGCTCATCGCTCTATCTTCATTAGAAAATTTGTTTCCTAACACTTCATTTTTTTCCAGTTCGGATTGTTGAATTTCGGAATAATAACGGAATGAGAAGATTGGGGAACGGTAATGGAATCGACTGCAGCAAACCGCATCAAAATCGGACCGTTAGTTCTGCCGGATCGAATATTTATCCACAAAATGCGTTTCTCGCGCAGAAAGTCATTTTCCACACATTATAACATTTCATCTCATATCTTCGTTTCTAAAAGAGGTAAAAGCGAACGGTTTATGCAGAGGCGTATGTCCAGAAGGAGAATACCTGAGAAGACGCTCATCGCTCTAGCTTCATTAGAAAATGTTTTCCTCAACATTTAATTTTTTCCGGTTTCTCTTCGTATCGTTGAATTTCGAAATAATACCGACATGAGCAGATTAGGACACGATCGTGGAATCGAGTAAAGCAAACCCCGTCAAAATCAGACCATTACTTCCGCCGCAAATCAAAGATATTTTCGTAAAATGCGTTTCTCGGCCAGAAAACACTTTTGCGCACATTATTGCTTTTAATCACATATCATCGTTTCTGTCAGAGGTACAAGCGAAAGGTTTATGCCAGAGATATATATATGTACGGAAGGGGAATATCTGTACTTACTCTCATCGCTCTATCTTCATTAGAAAGTATTTTTCCGAACAACTAATTTTTTTCCTGTTCTTCCGGTTTCTCATGTTCGCATCGTTGAATTTTCGAAATAATACAGACATGAGAAGATTGACGCAGGATAGTGGAATCGAATGCAGGAAACCGCATCGAAATCGAGCCATTAGTTCCGCCGGAAGTCGAATATTTATCCGCAAAGTGCTTTTCTTGCCGAGAAAATCATTTTGCGCATTCCAATGGAGGTATAATAGAACAGTTTTTCACACAGATGTATGTTCAGAAGGGGAATGTCTAGATAGACGCTCATCGCTCTATCTACATCAGAATTTTTTTTTCATAAACACTATGTTCAGGTTCCATTACGTAATTTACCACTATAGGGGTTGGGACACCCATATGCATCTCAGACCCTAATTGGCCTAGAGACATAGAGTTTTTTTAAATGATAGAGCTTCTCCAGACAAACATTTGGGCTATTTCGGTTTTTTGATAAGATCAATTTTTTATTTTTTATCAATTTTTGAATTTTTCTTCAAAATTTAAAAGTTAGCTAAAAATTGCCTAATACAGGTACAGTCACCGTTCTTGCCGCAAATAACAGGCCACGCAGGCATCCTGCTACGGACAAAAATTGCGATTTTCCATCGAACAGTTACGGAGAAATCCTCCAAAATCGTTAATATGGAATCGAAATCTCCATGACCCGCTCTCCCCCCCCCCAATTGGTGAAATTAAATCTTTTGACTTGAAAAAATAAGGATCTTCTCTAGCACTATAAAACCGCAAACCGCGTTTCAGTCGGAGTCCTAGACAGACAGAAACTCGGGACCAAAATTTGCTCCCCCCCCAAAACCGAAAAAAACAGAAAATCATTTTGCTCACATTATTGCGGTTCATCTAGTATCTTCATTTTAAATAGGGGTACAATCGAACGGTTTATGTCAGAGACGTATATGCAGAAGGGGAATGCTTGGATAGATGCTAATCAGTCTATCTTCATTAGAAATGTTTCTTTCTGGGCATTTCATTTTTTCCGGTTTTTCCGGGTTCTCCGGTTCGAATCATTGAATTCCGAAATAATACCAACATGAGGAAATTGGGGCACAGCAATGCAGTAAAATGCAGGAAACAGCTTAAAAATCGGACCGTTAGTTCCAGGGTAAATCGAGTATTTGTCCGTAAAATGCTTATCTCGCCTAGAAAATCATTTTGTGCACGGCGAGAAACGCAATTTGCGCATTTCCACATGAATATCTCGATATAAAACTTTATATCAAAATGACGGGGCACACATTTGCAGTAGAATGAAACAAAACGCATCGAAAGCGAATCAGTAGTTCTCGAGATATTGCAGTAAATGCGTACAAAATAATTGTCTCGACAAGAAGCGCAATCTGTGTATATCCACATGACTATCTCGAGACCGGATCCTCCGATTTTGCTGCGTTCAAGAGCATTTCGGTTCGCTAACACATTGGTGTCAAAAAAAATTAGGAATTCTTTGATTGGAACAGGAAAAAACCGGAGAACCGGTTCTTGGGGTAAATTTTTGTCCCGATTTTCTCGGTCCCTACCTCTCCGATTGAAACGCGGTTTGCGATTAAAGTGCTAGAGCGGAATTCTGTTTTTCATGTTAAAAACTTTCATCTCACTATGGGGGTCATGGTGATTTTGAACCCCATGTTGACGTTTTTTGAGGATTTCTCCGACTCCTCAATGGAAAATCCAAATTTTTTTTCGTGTAGGAGAACATCTATGTGGCTTTTCATCTTCCACAAGAACGTTGACTCTATCTATAACAGCAAGGTTATAAGGTATTTCTCCCACATTCTCAGCGTGCCTTCGTGGTGTAATGGTCAGCACACTGAACCGGTATTTCAGAGATCCGTGGTTCGATTCCCGGCGAAGGCGTTGCTTATTTTTCAATCTCTCCTGCTTCCAAAAATACCTAATGTCTCTACAGTGGCGCCCGAACTAAAAGGGTTGTGGATGATGACTCTCCACACCCAGGATTTGGCTACTAGGTCCCCTAAAACCCTAGTCGCCCTTTAAAAAGGGGAGTATATAAGGTATTTCTCCCGCTTTCTTAGCGTGCCTTCGTGGTGTAATGGTCAGCACACTGAGCCGGTATTTCAGAGGTCCGTGGTTCGATTCCCGGCGAAGGCTTGCTCATTTTTCATGTCTCCTGCTTCGAAATAACCTAATGTCTCTACAAGGTATAGAATTAGATTTTATTAGAAAACCGAAATGGCCATAATGTTTGTCTCGAGAAGTTCTATCATTAAAAAATATATGTCTAGAGCCCAATTACAACCCGACATCCATGTAATGGTAACCCATATAAACGTGGGGCGCATTCACGGCTCAATAGGAAATTACGCCCTAACTGAGATACAGACATAATATTTATATTAAAATAGTGGGGCATAAAAATAGGGTGAAATGCAGGAAACCGCACCGAATTAGATCCCGAGATATTTGAGTAAATGGGCGCAAAATAATTTTTGCGACGAGATCTGCAGTTTGCGCATATCCACATGAATATCTCGGGAACGGATCGTCCGATTTTGATGCGGCTTGCTGCATTTGAAAGCATTTTCCTGCTCCCTCATTATTAGTTAACGTTTCTGTCTGTATCTCAATTAGGGCGCAAGGGCATCATTGCGGCACCACCCGATTCATGGGAAATTGCACCCTAATTGAGATATAGACATAAAACCTATATCAAAATCATGCGGCACGCATTTTCAGTCGAATGCAGCAAACCGCGCCGAAATCGAATCAATAGTTCTCGAGATATTCCAGTAAATGTGCGCAAAATTACTTTCTCGGCGAGAAACGCAGTATACGCATAATCCACATGAATGTCTCGGGACAGGATCCTCCGATTTAGATGTGGTTTGCTGCGTTCGAAAGCATTGTGGAGCCTCAACCTGTTGATGTCAAAAAAAGTTCGGGATCCATCGATTGAAACCTAGAAAAACCGGAGAACCTGTTTCTGTGGTAAATTTCGGTCCCAATTTTCTCGGCCCCTATCGATCCGATTTAAACGCAGCTCCCGATTTTGAAATGCCAGACCAGAGCCCTACTTTTTTATGTTAAAAAAATTAATTTCGTCATGTGTTGTCATGGTGATTTCGAACCCCATGTTAACGTTCTTCGAGGATTTCTCCGGATCTGCTCGATAGAAAATCGCAATTTGTTGCGTGTAGGAGAACACCCATGTGACCTTTCATCTACCGTAAGAACGGTGACTCTATCTATAATAAGCGATTTTTAAAATTTCAAAAATTGATGAAAAATAAAAATTTGAACCTTATTAGAAAACCAAAGTAACAAAAATGTTTGTCTCGAGACAGTCTATCATGTAAAAAAAATTATGCCTCTAGATCAATTAGGAACCGAGATCCATATGGCCATCATAACACATATAATGGTAACCTGTAGAATGGGACCTCAACTTGGTCCCGATTTTCTCGGTCATTACGGCCCCGATTGATATGCGGTTTGCGGTGTTAGAGTGCACACAGAGGAGCCTCATTTTTTCATATCAGAAAATTTCATTTCGCCATGGGGAAGGTTCATGGTGATTTCGAACCCCATTTTAAGATTTTCGAAGATTTCTCCGGAACTGCTCTGTGAAACATCGCGAAAATGTTTTTCTGGAGACATTCTATCATTTAAAAAAATTATCCCTCTAGCCGAATTAGGACTCGAGATCTATATGGGCGTCCTAACCCATATAATGATAACCCATGTAATGGGGGCTTAACATAGTGCCAGTTTTTTCGGTTCTTATGGCTCCTATTGAAACGCGGTTTGTGGTTTAGAGCGCCAGAGGGGAGCCCTACGTTTTTCTCGTCAAGAAAATTCATTTCGCCATAGGGAGCATGGCGATTTCGAACACAATGTTAGCGTTTTTCGAGGATTTCTCTAGAACTGCTCGATAGAAAATTGCAATTTGTTGCTTACATGAGAACGCCCATGTGTCCCTTCATTTCCCGCAAGAACAGTATAATAGAGGATTTTTAAAATTTTGGAAAAATTTTGAAAAATCGATAAACAACAAAAATTTCAACTATATTAGAAAACCGAAATAGTCAAAATGTCTGTCTCGATACGCTTTATGATTTAAAAAGGAAATTATTTCTCTAGCCCAATCAGGACCCGAGATCCATATGGTTGTTATAACCCATGTAATGGTAGCCCATACAATGGGAGCTTAACATGTTCCCGATGTTCTCGGTCTCTATGGTTCCAATTGAAACGCGGCTTGCAGTTTTAGTGTGCCAGAGAGGAGCCCAATTATTTTATGTCAAAAAGTTTCTTTTGGAGCTCAACTTGGTCCCGATTTTCTTGGTCCCTATGGCTCTGATTGTAAAGCCGTTTGCGGTTTCAAAGTGCCAGAGAGGAACCTTATTTTTTCATGTCAAAAAATTTCACTTCGCCATGGGGGTCGTAGTGATTCCGAAGCCCATGTTAAAGTTTTTCGAGGATTTCTCCGGAACTGCATGATAAAAACTCGCCATTTTTCGCGTGTAAGGTAAGACTCATATGAACGTTCATCTCCCGCAAGAATGGTGACTCTATCTATAATAGGCGATTTTTAGAGATTTTTAAACTTTTGCAAAAATTTTCAAACACCGCAAAAAACTTTTTCAAACTTATTAGAAAACCTAAATAGCCAAAATGTTTTTCTCGAGACGGTCTATTATTTAAAAAGCATTTATGACTCTAGCCCAATTACGACCCGAGATCCATATAATGGTAAACCATATAAACGTGAAGGACATTCATTGGTCAATAGGGAATTGCGCTGTAATTCAGATATATACGTAATCTTTATGTTAAAATGGTGGGGTACGAATATAGGGTCGAATGCAGCAAACCACATCGAAATCGAATTATTTGAATAAATGTGAGTAATATGATTTTGTGGGCGAGAAAATCATTTTGCTCATATTCATATGAATATCTCGGGAACGGGTTGTCCGACTTTGATGCGGTTTGATGCGTTCGAGAGCAATTTCAAAAATAATTTCAGGATTCTTCGACTGAAGCCGCGAAAAACCGGGTGCTCGGTCTCTGGGGCAAAATTTGGTCCCGATTTTCTCGGTCCTTATGGCTCCGATTGACATGCGGTTTGCGGTTTTAAAGTGTCAGACGGGAGAGCTATTTTTTTATGTCAAAAATGTCATTTCGCCATGGGGGTCATGAATATTTCTAACCCCATGTTAATGTTTTCGGGGATATCTCCCGAAATGTTTGATAAAAAATCGCAATTTTTTTTTCGTGTGAAAGAACACCCATGTGCCCTTTCATCTACCGCAAGAACGGTGATCTTATCTATAATAGACGATTTTTAGTGATTTTTTAAAATTTTGCAAACATTTTCAAAAATTAATAAAAAATAAAATTCGAAAATATTTGTCTCCAGACGTTCTATCATTTAAAAAATTATGTCTCTAGCCGAATTACGACCCGAGACCCATAGAATGGTAACCCATATTAATGTGGGGTGCATTCATGGGTCAATGGGAAATTGTGCCCAAATTAAGATACAGTCATAATGTTTATATTAAAGTAGTGGGGCATGAAAATAGAGTTAAATGCAGCAAACCGCATCGAAATCGGATCATTAGTTCCCGAAATATTCGAGTAAATGTGCGCAAAATAATTTTCTCGGCGAGATCTGCTATTTGCGCATTTAAATATGAATATATCGAGAACGGATGGTCCGATTTTGACTCGGTTAGCTGCATTCGGTAACATTTTCGTGGGCCATCATTCTGATAAACATTTTAAGTCTGTACCTCAATTAAGGCGCAAGGGTCGTCATGGGTGGCATCACTCGTTTCATGGGAAAATTGCACCCTAATTAAGTTACAGATATAAAACTTGTAACAAAATTATAAGGACGAATTTGCAGTCGAAGGCAGCAAATCGCGTGGAAATCGGATCATTAGGTATCGAGATTTTTGAGTAAATGTGCGCAAAATGATTTTCACAGCGAGAAACGCAATTTACGCATATCCATATGAATATCTCGCGAGCGGCTTGTTCGATTTTGATGCGGTTTGCTGCGTTCGAGAGCGTATCGGCGTCCCAAACTATTGGAGTAAAAAAAATTCGGTATTCCTGAATAGAAACCGGAGAAAGCTCGAGAACCGGTTTCTAATGCAAATTTTGGTTCGATTACTCGATTTCTGTAGCTCTGATTGAAACGCGGTTTTCGGTTTTAAAGTGCTAGAGGGAAGCCCTATTCTTTCATGTCAAAAAATTTCATTTCGCTATGGGAGGGATCATGGTAATTTCGAACCCCACGAGGTTTTCGAACCCCACGTGTTTCGAGGATATCTCCGGAACTGCTCAATAAAAAATCGTATTTTTTTTTGTATGTAGGAGAACACTCATGTGACCTTTCATTTCCCGCAAAAAAGGTAACTCTCTCTATAATAGGCAAGTTTTAACGATTTTTTAAATTTTGGAAAAGTTTAAAAAATTCGATAAAAAATAAAAATTTGAGCCGTATTAGAAAAGCGAAATAGTTAAACTGTTTGTCTCGAGACGCTCTATTATTGGAAAAATTTGATTTCTCTAGCCCAGTTAGGACCCGAGATCCATATGGACGTCCTAATTTGTCATGTATTACATACTTAGCTACTTCAGTTGGTTAATTTAAAATATCTTAATTGTAATGATTTATCTTAATTCTGTTATCAGACTTAAAGGTTATTAATTTGTTTTTATTTTGTAGTTGATCTTAAATTTCTTTGCCTTGTTGAAAAGTAATTGTTGTCATTTAATTTTTGTGACAGTTTTGGTTAACTCTGTTTTATGTTGCTTGAGTAATTAATTTTTCTTTTTCCTTAAGGTAGTTTGGTTAACTATTTAAATTCTTTTTGTTTAGTTAATACTTATTCTTAACTTGTTTGCTTAATATTTAATCTCTTGTTAAGTTGACCCTTAAGGTCAATTTTTTTAAAGCCCTTTTAAAGTTTTTGCTTACACAAGTTGGTGTTAAAGTTTTAGTTAAGTTTTGTTAATGTGCCCCCTTTTCTGCTAAGTTGGGATCCATATTTTCTGACTATGGTGGTCGTGTTTGGTGTTGTAGAAAACATAAAAATTTTTTCTATGTGATTATTACATTTTAATTGAAGAAATTTTCTTCGGTCTTGTATTAAATTAGTATTTAAAAGCAAATCCTGAATTCTTTTCGAAAACGTTTTACGTTGCCTTTTGGGAAATCAAGATTTATGACTTTGTTGTGACATTTGTTCGCCCTGCCAGACAGTGGTCTGGGAAATATCTTTCATCAAGTGAGAAATCTGCACCCTGCTGGATCAGCTTGACACTACGCTACGCCAAGGTTGAGGGGTCAGGGTGATTCACTTCCTTGCAGGCGTTCACCATGCTGGATTGGGACCCTTGGACAAGGCTAGCTCCTGCTGACAGGTTGATGACCTTGGAGGATCGGCAGTTATTCACCAAAATCCGGCCTACGATCTCCCTTGCTTCACCTTCCTGTGTGCATTCTTTCCCCTTGGGTTGCCGTGCACTTGGCTTGATTTAACACTTGGCTTGTTTTGTACCATCTCGGATCGCAAAACGAGTATTTGGCGGAAAGAAGAAAAAGGCTTGCAGCGATCAACGAGGGAGGAGACGTTTGGCAGACGGCGAGAAGGCAACATATACTGAAGGTATCACGATACCAGAAAACTGTCGCTTCGTCCCCAGTAGCTGTCTGCGTTATCAGTGAACGATGTCTGAAGAATGGAGAAGAGAAATCCACCTATGGAGGGCGACGCAGTAAGGACGAAACCCCGATAGAAGGGGCGGAAGGCTCTGAGGCTACCATTACCTGCTCAGCTTTACTAACTTTCATTCTCTTTCCTTTCTAGATTAAATATGGCTGAAAGTGTCTACCATGCCCTCTGTTAAGTGGCAGCATGTATCTTCATGAACGCTGTTAAGTAATTTTTGGCTTCTTGTTGAATAACGGTATGAAAAATTTTATTTTATTTTGAACAACACCTCCACCACCAAATGTATATTTTGTACTAAATCTGTTTACCTTTAATAAATCATATATTTAATTTAACTTAACTTGTAATGTCTTCACTTATAACTTAGAACACGGGACCCAATAGATTTAATTAAAACTTGAACGGGTTATTATATTATATTAAATTTAAACACAACGCAATATTAATTCCTTCTGTTGGAGTATTATTTGGTACTATTTACTGTTATATTTGAACACACAGGTTTTAAAGTCTAAATGTTGTTTTACCTTGTATGTCACAAAAATTTTACACCCAATGCAGCATTTGTTATAGTCATGTGATTTAGAGTTGTTATTCTAAGTTTGACTTTCATGTGTTATTGAATATTGAACTTTAAAAGTTCAAAACTTAAACTAGTAAAAAACTCCAACAAGAAAATAAAACTTTTTATGTTTTCTACAACACCAAACACGACCACCATAGTCAGAAAATATGGATCCCAACTTAGCAGAAAAGGGGGCACATTAACAAAACTTAATTAAAACTTTAACACCAACTTGTGTAAGCAAAAATTTTAAAAGTGCTTTAAAAAAATTGACCTTAAGGGTCAACTAAACAAGAGATTAAATATTAAGCAAACAAGTTAAGAATAAGTATTAACTAAACAAAAAAAATTTAAGTAGTTAACCAAACTACCTTAAGGAAAAAGAAAAATTAATTACTCAAGCAACATAAAACAGAGTTAACCAAAACTGTCACAAAAATTAAATGACAACAATTACTTTTCAACAAGGCAAAGAAATTTAAGATCAACTACAAAATAAAAACAAATTAATAACCTTTAAGTCTGATAACAGAATTAAGATAAATCATTACAATTAAGATATTTTAAATTCACCAACTGAAGTAGCTAAGTATGTAATACATAACAAACCCATGTAATGGTAACCCATGTAATGATTATGACAAAGATTTCAGGCGGCGTCTCGGCATGGAAATAATGGAATACCTATTCTGAATTCCATATCATCCATACGTTTAACAATTAACTAATAATAACTTAGCAACAGCCGAAAAATATTTACTTGATTTGGTCACCCCTTAACTTGTACGTTGACCGTCTAAGTAGAGCATTACCATCTGGCACATTAAAAATAATCACATTCCTCTCACTGAGCTGGGTACAAAACTGTTCTGCACCTCTCTTTCTTAAATAGATCTATCTCTTTAGTAGATTACTGTATATGTAACAGACATTCTGTTACTTTCGGCCTAGCGGTAAATTCGTGTGTACGAGCAGTTTCCTATAAAACGTCCTTCACGAAGGTATCCACACTTTTAGGCAGATAGCCCTAGTATGCTTAGTCAAATAAGCCAAAACGTACTGTTGCTGAAAGAAAAAAAGATTGTATTTGTCTTAAATAATTTGGACTGCAAACGTTATATTTGTTACAACGGAAAGAACTTTGTATAAAATTCTGAATGCTTGAACTTTTATAATTCACAGAAACAGAGAAAACAAAAAACTGAAAAAATATTCATAATTTACTAGGATATATACACAATATAATCATTGTTAAATTGATTTTTAATAAGAAAGAATATTTTAAAAAATTAAATGATTAATATATGCTTCTACGTCGCACTTCGTAAGAAGCTTGTTTGTGTTAATTAAAAACGATGAAACATACTAGAGTTATCTGACTAAGAAGTGGAATGCTTTCCTGAAAGATTCTGGAAGGAAACCTGGCTCACAATTGCCTTTCACTCGGAGAAATCCACAAAATTTCCTATGCAACCAGGCTGTACGCCATGATTCGAATTCAGATCGAGGGATCAGATTCTGTAGTCTTATCCAGTCGGCCACCAGAAGCCCCAGTTTCATAGAAAACTACAAGAATCGAGTCATTGAGAATTTAATAAGTTGCTATTACATTACATCGGCTAAATAATTTGCATGTAGCACAGATTTGAAATTCCAACATAGTACGTAAAGTCACATTTTCCTAAATAGATCTGGGCTAGCCAACCGTCGAGTGGTAATACCGCTGAACATTGGTAGTTCGACCCCGAGCTCTAAGTCTGGCGAACGGCTGACTACATGGGCTCTTCCATGTTTTTCCTTATGTTTAAAGGCCTACCAGCGGCCGAGCGGTAAAGTCGCTGAAAACTGGAAGTTCGGTCCGAATCCCGCGAATGGGCTGGCTACGTAGACCCCTTCGTGGTTTTTCCCATGTTTAATGTGTATACGATCCAATTTCTCTTAGAAAGTCCTCCACGAAGGTATCCCGTCCCTTAGGCAGGTAGCCCTCGAGGCTTTGCTGAAATCACATAAACCAAAACCAAACCAACTTTATGTATAGCGTCAATACCAGCCAATTTCTCGTGGGAAGTTATCTACGAAGACATCTTTTCGTTAGTCAGATAACACGTTCTTGCTTTGCCGTAATCAAATAAACTAAACTAAAACCTAAAACAGTAATCTATTTTGCCACCTTTTTAAAGGGAGTTTCACATTCAACATCAATTAACGCGATAATCTTACTTGTTGGCATATATCATCATATTGACATATTTTACCCGTTCGAATATTCAAGAGTATAATTACAACGGTATTTTGGCTCATTATAGGATAAATAGAAACGGATCATAGAGTAGATGATAGAAATGTATCATAGATCTTGTACAGTTTTTACATTCTGGTTTAACTGACTGCTTATATATACAGGTAGATAAGATACATTTAAGAATACCAAATTATGTGTAGAAATATTACTTTTGAATGAATATTACAAAAATAGTTTTCAGAAAAACAATTTATGGGGGAAATAATTGTGCGATATTTATTCTAAAACAATATTTTCCTTCTTCAATTTATAAGGTATTTCTTCCTACTTTCTCCATGCCTTCGTGGTGTAACGTAGCACACTCGGTTGGATGATGATTCTTCCCCACCAGGATTTGGCGACTATGTCTCCTAATCCCCGGATGCCATTTAAAAGGGGGGTATATAAGGTATTTTATCGTTCCTTTCTGCATCATTCGTGGTGTATCGGTAGCACCTTCGGCGCGAATTGGAGAGGTCCAGGTTCGAGTCCCGGCAAGGGCATTGCTCCTTTTTTCCATCCTCAGCATCAAAAAACCTAATGAGTCCACAAATTGTCTTCCTGAAAACCGTATCTGGTTTTATATATAATATTTTAGAAAAGGATTTAACAAAAATTTAATCACTTATTGTTTACATTTTCCTTTAAAAGAAAGTGTATTTAATGTGTTTCTCTTCAAGGTACGCCATTTAGATTATTCCTTATCTTGTAAAATATTTACAAACAAATAAAGCTCATATATTTGAGATCGTTTGATGTTCAAACTATATATTTATTTTGAAACATCTTAAAAAATCTGATGAGGACACCACAGTACTTTCTTGTATGCATAATAAATAAAACACACTTTTTTTTGCTAAACTTCATTTAAACTTCATTCGCTTTAAAATGAGATATGATCTTCGATTTCAAAGTGCGGTTTTGGAGCTGCCGATTGAAATAGAAAACAAAGGTGTACAAGTAGATGTTATCGTAATCCCATATAGAAACTTTCAACATTCTAAGACTAACCGTTTTTGAGTTACGCGATATACATGCGTACATACGTATGGACACACGTCACGTTGAAACTAGTCATCAGTTCCAAATACAAAATTTCAGTCTTTTATGGTGAACCGTTTTTTAAGACATATGTACGTATAATAAATATTAAAGTCACTATAGAAGTAATCAAAATGGATATTTCCTTTGGAATATGAAAATCGAAATTTTTCACGATTACGATACTTTATTTATTTCGCACAAGTCAAAAAAGTATCATAAATAACTAATTACTAATAAATTTATGATGCAATCTAAAGAATTATTTAAATCTAATAGTTTAATCTGGAATAAATTTAAAATATTTGAAAATTAAATATAAACATAATATTAAAATAAGTTGCGAAAAACTTATTATTCGGAAAATTGGAACACGAATGGGAAAAATGCTTACAAATTCCCTTTGGCTATGTATCAGGGGTTAACATAATGTAATTGCAAGTTATTTTTTCCAGACGTGCGCAGGCACTAAAATTCATTTCACGTAGTTGGATAATTCATTCACGTAGCTGGATAGCAATTCTGTGTTAAATAAACGGTGTTAATCAATGTAATTAAATTTGCGATTGAGATTTCATTTTCTTTCAATCTTTTGCCAATAAGCATCCTCACACTGGGCTTTTAAAAGAAGGACTCATCCAGAAATTGCCTTTAAGATATACCGTAGGCAAAGCTTCTTTGAGCTGTGACAGCATTTTATAGCAGTACCACGAAAACATCTTCAAATTACGCCTTATCTATCTGTATGGAAAAGAAATATCAGAATGAATTATTTCAGAACGAAATCACTTTGCTATATTAAACGATTTATATGGCTTTCTACAGTATGCTACAATATGAAAAGTTTCATACTTCCAGTGACAACATAATTTTGAAAAATGCGAGAACGTATGCGTTTCCATCTCGATGGAGCTTCAGTCCATTTTCATTGTAAACAACGAACTTGCTTAGACATTACATTTCCACGCTGATGGATTGGGTGCAATAGCCTCACTTGGCTCCTACAATCTCTGAATTGTACTTTGTGGAAACATCTCAAAAGTATCGTTTACGAGTCTCCATTGAAACTTCAGATGATTTCGTCGCTACAATTACTGCTACTTTTGTTGGATGTGAGGTACCTGGTTGTTCCAAAATGTTCACAGTTCAGCGTCTATATTACGAGTGCGTTACATCTATGTTACGACGTCATTAAGTGCGGTTACTGTGTTCCATTACTGTATTTGCTCGTCAACACTTCACTTTTGAGCATACACTCTATAATGAAAGACTATTTTTGTGTACCACTTCTTTAAAGTTTTTTTTCATTCCTTTAAACAGCTCGTAGCATTTGTATTCTGAGTTAGGTTTGGTTATTTGAATAAGGCAAAGCCCACGAACTATTTGTTTAAGGATATGGATCCTTGATGGAGGACGATCTAAAGGAAACTGGTTTGTATTCACGTTACACATGGAGAAAACCACAAAAACCAACTATGCAACCAGCTAGTTCGCTTGGTTTCGAAGCGATAAGCTACCAGTGTTAAGGGGGTGTTCATCACTCAACCACCGGTGGAGTTATATATATTTAAAATCAACTTTCTTAAACAAAATGCTTAAATACAAAACTTTATTGGCTTAATAACAAAAAATTCTGTTAGTATGATAAAAATTATGGAAAATACTCTCGGCATTTATTAGCAGTTACCAGGTTCTTTTCATAATTCTTACCAGTGCTTAAAACATAAAACAGCTTATTATTTATGTTACAAAAAATTTTCTTTCGGGCTTAGGTTCAAATGAAATTTATTCTCCTCATCGACGTCTTTGATGCTGTTTACCTTCAACTGCTTAAAAAGCAAAAATTATGTTTTTTGTTTTCAGAAAAACATAGAAAAAGAACTTTTTTAACTGTGTGACAGTTTGCGTCTTTTCTATCCCTTCTGACTTAGTCACGCAGTTCTTTCCCTCCAGATGGTTATGCAGATTTTTGAAACGAGCTTAGAAGTGTAAGTAGTTTAACCGGGACTGAGAAGAGGTTTGTTGCCTGTAATTGTTTGATGTCGGAGCCTGTTTAAAGTTGGCAGCTATCTGAAGCATGCCAGCTGAGTCTGGGCTTAAGTGTGACTGAGCAAGCTAATGGATGGAGCCTCTAGAAAGCAGTATCTGCTGACCATTGATGTTTAATTCTGGCTGGAGTAGATGATTCTGGAGAAGACCTGGCTAAATCGGAAAGCTAAAGGTTGAAGTTTAGCACGATAAAATTAATTAAAATTATAATTGTATTCCTTTGAGAATAAAACTGAATTGTGAATTTTAGCATAGTCAAGTGGAGTGTTATTCATATAGTTTTTATAAATTCTCAAGTACATACGCATTAAAGTTTTAAGTTAAATAGTACTGAGTTTTATCTGCATAGAAGTATCATTTCAATCTCGATAACTCGAGAAAGAAAATTAGCGGCACCTAATACAGAATCCATAGAGCTAGCTAAAGTGCTTACAATAACCCAAACACTCTCAAAGCTAACAGCCAAGGTATCATAGCTGAAATACTAAAATTAAAGGAAATAGTTTTATTTAGGTTAAACATTACTTACAGAGGCTTTTATTATAACTAGGAAACAAACTCCAGTTAGTGCTATCCTATAATGCACAAGTAGCAGATTTATTAAGGTGATATTAGAAGTCAGTAATGTTAATGGCGTTAACTAGTCATGACATACCTTCCAACCGGTATAGTGCTTAGCGTTGCTGACTGCCGTACCGAAGGTCCCGGCTTCTATATAGTGTCGATGCGGCATGGCGGCATTCTAAATATGCGGCGATACGAAAGTCGTCTTGTGTGGTTTGGTGGAAGGGGAGGGAAGACCGTCCCCACCGGGGTGCTCTCTTTCAAAATTGGGGGCGGAACTTATAAGGTATTTCTCCCGCCTTCTTCGCATGCCTTCGTGGTGTAGTGGTCTGCATGCTCGACGCGTAACCGACAGGTCCGTGGTTCGATTCCCGGCGAAGGCTTTGCTTATTTTTCATCTCTCCGGCTTCTAAAAAGCCTAATGTCTCTACAAGTGGCGCCCGAACTAAAAGGGTTGTGGATGATGACTCTCCACACCCAGGATTTGGCGACTAGGTCCCCTAAAACCCTAGTCGCCCTTTAAAAAGGGGATTATATAAGGTATATCTCCCACACTCTTAGCGTGCCTTTGTGGTGTAATGGTCAGCACACTGAGCTGGTATTTCAGAGGTCCGTGGTTCGATCCCCGGCAAAGGCAGTGCATATTTTTCATCTCTCTTGTTCCAAAAAAATACCTAATGTCACTACAGTGGCGCCCGAACTAAAAGGGTTGTGGATGATGACTCTCCACACCCAGGATTTGGCGACTAGGTCCCCTAAAACCCTAGTCGCCCTTTAAAAAGGGTAGTATATAAGATATATCTCCCACATCCTTAGCGTGCCTTCGTGGTGTAATGGTCAGCACACTGAGCCGGTATT
>KK119031.1:35254-49701 GCA_000611955.2 Stegodyphus mimosarum
ACCGCGATTTACGATTGGGTCCCCCAAAACCCCAGTCGCCCTTTAAAAGAGGGAGTATATAAGGTATTTCTCCCGCCTTCTTCGCATGACTTCGTGGTGTAGTGGTCTGCATGCTCGACGCGTAACCGAGAGGTCCGTGGTTCGATTCCCGGCGAAGGCTTTGCTTATTTTTCACCTCTCCTGCTTCGTAATAACCTAATGTCTCTACAAACTGAGCTAAATCGCACTGCCACCTAAATGGTTCTCAAGGCTGTTGCCAACGGCAGGCGTAATCTAACCCTCCTTGCCACGAGGAATTTCGTGGGTTTGGGCTGACTATACGTCAGACAAGTGAGCATAAGAAACATACAGTCATGACATATTAAGGTCTGACCTATTTCGTAAGATTTAGCAGTTTTCATGTAGTGTGTATGACTTAAATTACGAAAGAGTTCTAACCACAGTGTACTGTAAAAAGTAGAGTTTCAGATCAAATATCAAAAGCAAAAGGAAGAATTAGATGACTACACATTAGTAGCAAATTTTCTGGGAACTGGCATGCATTTCCTTCATAGGTATAAATTCAGCATAACTTTCGACCTTAATTTTAAATACTAATGTATAACTATTTCAATTAATAAAACTAAGTTACTTTACCTGAAAATTTCTGAGTTCATAATCCACGAAAATATATATCAATTGTTGATGCTCCAGAACTTCTCTCAAATTATCGTCTCCTGAAGTAATTCCTCGATCTTCTCTAGTACCAAGCTGCAACTTTAGATGTATTTGTCCTTGTACGTTTGAACGGTGGCTTCGGCCTTGAAGCGTAAACCAACGATCCACTCCAGCTGCGGAGATTTCCTAAAAACAGCTCATGTTTATTTATCCTTTAAAATGGAACTCTAGTATTGTCAATGGATAGAAATTAGAGAGCTAAATTTTATTTTTTGACTGTTCTCTTTTGATTTATGCATGTTGTTAGAAGCTTTATAATCATTAAACATACTTCAAGAAGCTGCAGGATTAGTCAATCGAGGGCGATACAATCAGTCTTTCAAGTACTATCTTGAATGACTGGTTATATTGCTGTTGAATGACTAGTCACCAAATATCTTTTGGGTGAATAGTTATAAAGAGTTTGTTTTAGTTTAAGAAATAAGTTAAATAAGATAGGCTTTCAGCCATCGACATTGCTAATTATTGGCTCCTTTCAGTAAAATATACGAAGCTGTAATTTTTTATCCGGAACCCGCATGAGGCTAATAAACCAAATGATTTGCATAACTGAATTAGTCGAAGGGAGCGTTTATTCTTATGGCATCAAAGTTATCTAAAATATCTGAAAAATGGTTGTTCACTATATATAAGCACTACCACACGCAGTAACGCTTGTGAGATTTCGGATGCGAATATATAAAATTTAACTTTTACATTAAAAAACATGGATATAAAAGCATAGATTTCAAATTTCCATTTATGGAAATCTAAAATAAGGAAATTCTAAGGAAATTTAATTCTTATGCAACTCCTATAATCAATGCTTTGGTCGATGTTTTTGCAGAGTGAATATGGCTTACGTTATACAATTTTGACACATTTTTCAGGGCCAGATTTGTTTTTTTTTCCGTACCTTGTTACTGTAAAGACTGTTATGTAGGTTAATGAATAAGTAACTATTCAAATCGTTCTTTGTAAAAAGCTCCCTCCCTCCTCCCCAAAAAGTATATAATTTTACTGTAATGTGACCAAAATTGACACACACAGAAAATTTACATTATCTGATTCATTTCTTCGCTTTAAGCCATGAGCCTACTGAATGCTGAAGAAATTTTTACCACTGTAGTTTCTGAAACACTCATATCCTATTCATAAGATCTGAACTGATTTGGCTCTGAAACTAGAATGAATGGTATTAAAATAAAAAATTAAATGTATTAGATATCTTTTTAATTATGCAATGTAGAAAAAATATGGTAATTTCAAGCGCAGTGAACAAAACAAAAATAGATGATATAGTAAAGCGTAATTTATTTAACTTAAATTTTGTTAATTAAAAATAAATAATTTATCTATACGTGATAAATATATTAGATTATGTCGTATATCATTTTTTCTATTTAGGAAGTTTTTTAATACGTAAAGCATTTGCAGCAATTTGTTTCTTGCAGAAAAGACGAAGCAAAATTATTTTCAGAGTGCTGCACATTATTTCAAAGAAAGAAACAAATATAAATTTATTTTAGATGCCATTAAAATCATCATCACAGAGAACAGTGGCGTGATCATTTGAAATGCAGGTATTAGAAAACTTAGTGAAGCTTCCTCAAAATTATAAGTACTGTTTTTATATTTAAAGAACTGACTCAATTAACAAAAACTCAGTTATGGTTTTAATTGATTTCAAGCCAAATTACTTCCCGATGGATCTCGCGAGACAAATGACGTTTTCTCCGAAATACACATTTTTCATTTGAAACCGGTGCTGAAAGTTTTGTCAGGAATGAAATTTCAGACTGACGAAAAAATCTTGCCTTCTTAGGTAATAAATTAAAAGCAATTAAATAAGAAAAATGTATTTTTTATTTTGCATTTATAAATATCTCATAAGATTTAAGTATTTAAAGAAATAAAGCATAAGTTTTTGATTAATTTCTTCGCGAATTATGTTTTACATTAAATACACATATACGTTATTAAGGAACATCACATGAAGGTTTCATTGCCTTAGAAAGGGTTTTGGTGGTTTTCTACACTGGCAAACACTCACATTATACATGGGAAAAACGAGCAAACTTTTCTGTGTAGCTAATTCGGAAGTCAGCAAACGAGGACGAACTACCCGCTTTCCAAAGCGCCTATCAACTCACTTGCTTCTGCGGCACATTTTATCTTAGTACCTTACCTTCGTTTATCTTAGTATCTTAGTTTTACCTCATTATCTTTTATATTAGCACGAGAAAGTGTAAAAAACACACTTATAAGATTTAGTTACATGAAACACATATTATTGTTTGAATGTTAAATGTTGAAACTAATTTTGTTATTTAGTAATCTAGTGAAAATTAATGTGAATAGCATGTGAATAAAGATGATGGAATAAAAATGGAAAGAAAATGTCTCGTTGTTAGGCAACAGAAAAAAAAAATTTTATGTAAAAATAAAATGAAAAGACGAGGTCTAATACACAGTTATTTCATTTGGATAAGCAAAATTAATGTGAGACATTTAAAATTACATTTAAAATATGTTAATGTTCTGAAATTTTATATTTAATTAGTAAGATGAATACAAAGGAGAAATACTAACGTCCAAAGGTATATTGACGCATCCCAGAAAATCATCTTGGTTTTCTCCAATACTTGTCCTAGCTGACTGCGCAACTTCTTTAAAATATCTGAAAAATAAATGTTTTATAATTAAATGAAAACAGTTCACAAAAATTGTACATTGGAAAATAATAATTTTTCTTTTAAGGTTTTAAAAAGGCTCTCTCGATGGCTTGGTTGGTACGGTAGAAAAGGTAGTTAACACGTCCATAAATAATACATCCACACGTTCGCGTTCGATTAAGGCGTTTACGTTCAATAATAGCCATATGCAGAGATTGAACATTGTTGTTGCTGCTGAGTCAATAACAAACTTTACTTTGCGTGATCCTGAATAAAAATGGGATTGTACGTTAAATAAAGGCATGAGGTGTTTACAGGTATCCTTAGGCAAGATTACATTAAAGATTAGAATGTAAAAGATATTTTACGCTGCTTTTGTTTTCTCATCTAATTGGAAATGTAAATATTTTGACTTAAAAATACATCTTTCTGGATGAATGCTTCGCATTCTTTCATACATAATTACTTCAAATAATAACATTCCGAGCGCAATCGCATGCGTCATTATCAAAACGTTCCTCCATAATAGAGTACTGGAGGACAATTCTTGCCAGCTGAGCTCTTTATATTAGAAAAGGTGACTTTCTGCACACTTTTTAAAGCAGCTGTTATATTACAAATGGGTATAGTGATGAAAACACATTTGCATTGATCCCATTACTCAAAGAAATTACATTTGATAACACACACCATTTCAGCGATTTGAAAAAAAAAAAAGCTTTTAAATTACTAACGCCAACTTTCCATTGAATTAACCAATGACGTCTGATGTAATTTAAAAAATTTCAGAAACTCTTTCGTGAATAAGAAATACACATTATGGGCTTGTCGATAGCATTGCGTGTTTTTAAGTAGTACGAGAAAACACGTTTTTCTGGCAGCGCTTCCTGTAAAAGATTCTTCTTTGCATCAGTTCCTTTCCAGTAGTGAAAATCTTTTCATGCTCTTACTAATCAATAAAATACTAAATCGTACTACTACTCTTACTAATCGAGTGGCAGTTCTCGAGAATTGTGGTCACTGATTTCATTTCTCCAAACCTTATAATACATTCATTCATTATTACAGCAAGTACGCTCTCGGAGAATGGTAGTTTCGCTGTTCTTGGCGAAAAGGGCCCAAATGATTTACCACCTTTTCGAATAGATGCTTTTGCATGTCGTACGAAATAACGGTAAAATAGATCTTAACAGTAAATAATATCCGCTATTTCACATGTTCATGTCCACTACTAGAGAAACTTTATTAGTACATAGATTGTATCTTCAAGATTTAGAGATGTCGAATGAAGCAGAAATTATCTTCGTGAGAGAATAGAGACAGCCTTAAGCCTTCTTCAAGCATTCAGTCAGTTAAACCTTAACAAAATCTTCAGAAAAAATCCTTATTGGCTGACAAATTCTTTAGTAAATTATTTCCAACCCTTTCCGCCCCGGGTTGAAAGATTCTTTTGCTAAAGTCACAGGACACAGTATATCAGTAATAGTTGTGTAATAGCAGTAATAGTTGTGTACTATGTAAACGGGAACAGATGGAAACTCAACTGGCCAGCATTCAACAGATTTAGGGTTTTATTAACAATAAATAAAGCCCACAAAGAGTCAGTATTTAGTTGTACTCTGTAAAAGCAAGGCAAAAGTGATGAAATTAAAGGAGATGACTGCAGGTTTCTTACAGAAAACAGAAGATAAGCAAAATAAACTCTTACGCCATTTCAGTTGCTTACTGGGACTCTGGCGGAAGATGGTGCAAGCACCCCAAATTGCCCCTAAACCACTAAATGAAGATCATATACATCCCGTACTTCCAAACCTCATTTCATCAAACAGTCATTTTATTCCTTATGATATGGATGCAATGCAGTAACTTTGAAACAGTAAATGGGAAGAAAGAGTCAGATCCATCTATTTCAAGTTTTCTTCTTTAAAAGAAAATTAATAACTGAAAAATAAATTTAAGAAATACTAATCTGTAGCTATAAATGCATTAAATTATCTATACCAGCACATTCTCAACCAATAGCAACAAACGATGTTAAAGCACTCAAATTAGAAGCAACAATGTAATGAAATCTTGCTTTAATTCAATTCTTCTTTTGTAACGTGTAAATAGTTAATTCTGTATAATTACAAGGATGGTATCAAAAGCAATGATAGCAGGATTTATAAGAGTTCTACAATATATATGCAAAGTTCTACTGAGTTTTAGAAGGGCAAATAAGAATTCCAACTGGTCCAATCGGCAAAGTCCAACTGGAGGTTTACATTTTTAGAAAATAAGGAAATAAAACTTCAGGCAAATATAAAAAAAATGAAATTTTCAGCAACTAAAGATGGATGAAAATACTATATTATGACATTAATAATTAGTGTATAATATATAAAATACTGAAAAAAAGCAAAATTATATTTCTTCAAGAAACGTAAAATCATGAGTTGATTATAAGTTTAGAAAGGAAGGGAAAAACATAGGCGAGCATAAGAAATACGAAATCTACAGCAAGTACAGATGAAAGAAAATATTACCAAATAGATTTAAAAATGAGCATTTAATGTATAAGTAAATGACAATTAAAGCAAAGTTATCTTCTTTGAGAAAAATAGGGAATTATCCAAAATCTGAAATGTTCATCCTATTCAGGTATACCTTTTAATTAATGATAATAGTATAAAATATACAGAAGTAATCACTGCGACTCAAGATGCCATTCTAAATACAATTTTTATTCATGAAGATAAAATAAGCTTCAAACAATTAGCAACAATAATACCTTTACAGTGATAAATAATAATACCACAGTTATAAAATGGAATTTTTCTAATCAGAGGATAATATATAAGAGCAAGCGTATTTGATCCATATCCAACAGAAAACAATGTTATTGATTTCTTATAAAGCATTATCTTATTGGAAATTTCTAAAAAAATGTCTCTTTTTCGAAGCATTCGCAGACTTCGATATTACTCTGCTTCAAAACGTTATTTTCACAGAATACAAAAGTTCCAAAAGATCCAAGTTCCAAAGATTTTTCATCTGGTTCATCTTATCTCAGCCAGAGGCAAAGTACCTGAGAATGTCGTAATGAACAGATTTCAGTTTCACATCACAAGAAAGGAAATACTGTCAATAATCAATTCGAAGCGCAGACCATATATGTGTACGTATATTCCCTAGACTATATGAAGCAAAACATTATTTTTAGTAAGTAAACTAATCTACACACTGTCTCGATTCTCATAGTAAATTTTATTTCCGATGGTGATCAGCAATTTTTTAATCTCTGCATGAGAATGCATATTCACGAGATATTTTCCTACTAGTTTAAAATTATTTCCAAAGTGAGTCACCGTTGGAGGCATTCTCCGCTCGACGGAGAATGCACCCAACGGTGTTAATTGCTCCGCAATAGTGATGTCCTTGAAGTACCGCACAAAGTGGAAAAGTTCACGTATTTACTTTTTGATTTCTAGAATTCAGCTATTCTGCTGAAGCTTAAACGTTAATTGCCGTCGCTTCAAATTCTGTTCCAGTTAGGAGCTAACTTCACAAATAAGCGTTACAGAACGATTTTCATTGAGAGAGTGCGAAAAGGAAGTTTCAAAATTTTTCCTTTATTCTACAAAATGGATCAGAACTAAAAATTATCTCATATATCTAAAAGACAGATTAATATGGATATGGATATGGATATGGATATGGTGAAGTGTGGTGGATACCCATTGTTTAACCGTTGGCAAAGTGGGTGTTGTCCAGGCACACTAATTATCCAGATAATTACACCCCACAGGGCTCACAGGAGACGTTGCCAGACGTTGCTTGCAATGCTTTGGATTAGTACCACACCGCGGGCAGTGCCTTTCTTTTTCTATTAAATATGCATTGATGTTTTCACAGTTGATGCCTTTCGCACTTACGTACTATGAAGGTAAGCTCCAGGTCTGCTTACATACAATGTTTTAAGCAATGTCTTTGTTATGTTATTCTATGCTGTGTTGCATAACTCAGTGCCTCTTGTGGACAGGAAGTTCGTTATATTTATAATTTTAACTTGAGATGGTTGTTTTTGGTAGCATTTTTATAAATGGTGTCATTTCTCTTTCTGAAATCGGAATTTTTAAATGATGTTCAGCTGTGAGGGAGCATTTAAATAAATAATGTTCGGAATTGCCTCTTTCTCCACATACAGTCTGGTCTGATGTAGCTAAGTTCCTCACATAAAAGTACGTGGGAAAAGGGCCATGCCCTGATAAGAACCACGTTATTTCTCTTGTTATTAAACTGGGTGCAGTGCCTACTTTTGGGAACAATTGCTAAGTCCTTCTTCCTTGTTCGGCGTTGTCCCACCAGTTCTGCCATTCAATTTTAGATTTGCTGCTTATGATTTTTTAAGGTGCGAGCCAAACCATTGTACTGATAAGTTATGTACACTTTGGCCCCTAGCTGCTTATAGGAGAATAAGTCAACGTATATTATCGGATTCACCAGAAGATGAAGTAGCATTTAATTATGTAAAAAAGCCTGTGCCAAATTTTCGCAATAGCAAATATCCTTTCAGTTCCGGTTGAAACTGTGGTTCGGAATATAAAACTCATATACCTTGCACTTCGACCTATAACACTTGTTTTGAAGTTGGTAAGATAGCTACTGAATCTATTTCGCTTGAACAGAAAAGGAAAATGAAAACCATTGTACTGATAAGTTATGTACACTTTGGCCCCTAGCTGCTTATAGGAGAATAAGTCAACGTATATTATCGGATTCACCAGAAGATGAAGTAGCATTTAATTATGTAAAAAAGCCTGTGCCAAATTTTCGCAATAGCAAATATCCTTTCAGTTCCGGTTGAAACTGTGGTTCGGAATATAAAACTCATATACCTTGCACTTCGACCTATAACACTTGTTTTGAAGTTGGTAAGACAGCTACTGAATCTATTTCGCTTGAACAGAAAAGGAAAATGAAAAATATTTCATACAATGTTTCAAAGCACACTACTTGTGAGAACTCGTTTTTGGAATTAATGGATTGGAGCTTAAAATTCCAAATCAACCAGAGTGCTTTGAGTGCAATTTTAAAAATTCTAAATAAGAATCATAAATGCTTTAACAATTTACCAAGTGATGCGCGTATACTCGTGGGCACTAATAAGAATTCCTTTATAAAAAGAATGGGGAATGGAAACTATGTATACTTCGGCTTAGAAAATCAAATTAAAAAATGCGTAGCCTTCAAATTTTACCTCAGTTATCTTCTGTAGAAATAGCAATAAATATTGATGGTTTATTCATATTCAGATCAAATAATAATTCGCTCTGCCCGATTTTGGTGAATATTGTTTGTACTAGAAACGTATTTATCCTGGGTGCATATTATGGTAGTTCAAAACCAAAAGCTAATGAATTTTTAAAAGAATCTACTGACGAAACTGTGAAATTATCTAATGAAGGTATTAACATCGGAAATGAAAATAAAATAAAATTTTCTGTGAAATATATTACATGTGACGCGTCAGCAAAATCATATATATTGTATACTAAAGGTCATACTGGATATTCAAGTTGTTCGAAATTCAAATATTGTTGGCAAGTATGAACAACAGGATATGTTTTCCAGGATTCGTTGGAGAACTACATCAAAATACCTATTTTTCATGTCTCAAGAAGAACTGACTTACCACAACGATTATCCCATTTTAAGAAATATTCCAAATATAATATTCCGTTAGACTTTATGCGCCTTGTGTGCTTAGGGAAAAAAACAGTATGAAAAATGATTACTAATTGGATAGACAGAAGCAGCTTACAAGCACAATTACCACATAAAAATGTTAAATTAATTTTAAACAAAATTTGACCAGTTTAAAGCCTTTATGTATCAATTGAATTTACTAGAAAACAAAGGACCCTAGAAGAATTGAATCATTGGAAAGCTACAGAATACCGTAAACTTTTACTGTACACCAGCCCGGTTGTTTCAAAAGAAATTTTAAACAAAAAGCTATATGATAATTCTTTTACTACTTCATATTTCGATTAGACTTAAAGCGAAATACAAAATCAGACGGCAATTCATGAATACGCACAGTCTTCATTAAATCTCTTGGTAGCAAATTTTGGGCTTTATTACAGAAAACAGTATATTTCTAAGAATGTTGACGGCCTACTGCATATTTGTGAATATGTAAAAATGTTTGTGCAGTTAGATAATTACAGTGCATTTAAATTTGAAAGCCATATGTCTTCTATAAAAAAATAGATTAGAAAAATCTTCTGCTTCACTGCAGCAAACAGCAAGACGAACTCATGGACTGTTCAATCATATGGGAGCCACCAACAATGATTTAATCAACGTAACCGAATTAAGATCAGAATTTCAAAATTTGCACACATCTGGTCCATTACTTAAAGGTTATTAAATGCTTAATTTCATTATTGAATTTTGACACAAATTAACAGAGATCAGAACTGATTTTATAGAATTATTAATTATGACTATATTGAAGAATTCAGTTTTGGACTATTGAATGCTTAAAAATGGTCGAAAAATTTTTTAAATTTTTTAAATCAAAATTTTCTCTTATAATATTTTGTTGTAATAATTCATTTTAAGTACCTTGCTCAATTTGAGATATATTTAAAATTATTACATAAATTCAAATTCAGATTAAAAAAATAAACTGTATAAATATTCTCAACATTTCTTATTTTTACATAGTAACCATAGAAGGAGGACTTGAGACTATCTGTGGAAATAAGTAAGTTTTAGGTCATCACAACACCTTCGCACACTTTCACTGGAATGTAAGGAAGATGCCTGGGGTTACACTGGGAAGTCACATTAAGCAGCCGGGAGTATGTATTTAAGAGGTTAAAGGGCTATTCCGGGATAATTCCGGGATATAATAACTAGTATTTCAAATTCTAATAACATCCTGTATGCTGTCGATGAGACCTAGATAGGATATCCTAAGGATCTTCTCTGATGTGACATTAAGCACTCGGGAGGATGAATTTAGGAGAAAACTGGGATACTACGGGATGTCCTGAGGATCTACTCAGTAGGACTTTAAATCCTAATAACATTCCATACGCTGTCGATGCGACCTAGATAGGATGTTCTGAGGATATAATGGGATATGTTTAGGAGGTTAGTGGGATATCCCAGGAATGTCATGAGGATGTAGTTAGTAGGATTTCAGATCCTAACAACATTCCGTAAGCTGTCGATGGGACTTAGGCAGGAAGTCCTGTGGATATACTATACTTAGCCAAAAGGCCGAAAGGCCTGAGGATATACTGGGATGTGATATTAAGCACACATGGGCATGTGTTTAGGAGGTTCGGGGGTATTCCGGGATGTCCTGAGGATGGTTTTTGTGCTATGTGTGTAAATGCTATCAAAATCTGTCCTACGAATAGGGGTTTTACGTTCTTTTGCAAGACATAAGATATTCTTTAGAAAGATATTTGAATCTTTGGATTGCAACCTTACATATCTTGGGGCAAATGATTGCATTGTCACTAGACATTAGGTAACAGCATCCATATCGGCTTCCCTGCTCCGCCTATAGGCACTACAGGTTCTTCCCCCCGCAGAACCGAGGCCGAGGTTCAACCTCTTTCCCGGCCCGTTGAGGGGTCGGCTCAACGCACCCAATTTGGGGCGTCACTGGCCGTCAATTTGCTACCCACCAGTCGCTCGGGCGAGCCCGTCGCAGGGGGTCCTTACCCAGCATACCCAGGGCACTACCCCCGGGCTACTAGAACCACCCTGCTCTAAGACATGCCAGACCCCGGGCCGGCCAATAAGTGACCTTTCCGGAGTCTTCAGAACCACTAGGTTCATAATTTGTATACCCCCTTGGCCGAGACTGCCTAGGTACAGATCCTAGCCAGTAGCTTCGCAGAGTTCTCTACGTCGACCCCCGGGGGGGAGACATTAGGTAAGACGCAGGTGACGAAATTATCTTCCTTTTTCACATTTTCGAAAAAAGTAAAATTCTCACATATTCTTTAAACAAATTCTCTGCACTCCTTATTTTTGTGTCGAAAATTCATCCACATGCAAGCTGTAAACATAAAGTCTCCGCACTGAAGATTAAATGAATATTTTTTGAAAAATACAAAATGATGTGGTCAAATCAGTATCTTACCGAAGTACAGTTTACACAAACCTACATTTGGCACCATGTAAAAAAATCAGAAGTCTACAATTTTTGCTCAAGCAAAAAAAAATGAGAAAGATGGAGCATAAGGATGATGAAGAGGTATTGCTAAAATGCATTCGAGCTAAATGATATTGCTAAAATGGTATATCAAGAGATGTAATCTGCCAATATACCACAAAGAATGCCAAATGCTACAAAGAAAGGCCAATTGATTTGCCAGAATTTTTTTAATTGTAAAGACTGTTAAAGAATGAGAAACAAATTTATTAGCTGCGATTAATAATAACTACAATCAAATCCTAAGCTAAGTTTTTAAAAATTAAAATTAGTATTCGCTTCTTTTGGTAAATGCGAAAATGGTAATCAGTTTTTCATTTATTCATCGTGTAATATTTCACATTTTTGTGAGATAATCGGTTTTCCTTATCGGATCAAATACAGCGGACTACACTTCCCGTTCCTTAAAGTTTGACGTAGCGGCGTTTCACTGTATTCAGTAAAACAATAATTGGAAGTCATCAAATAAGAGATTTGCTGCAAGTATTCTACATTTGCTCAAATTTGTGGCATCTCTCATTTAAAATCATACATAATGGCACAAAAATCTTCGAAACAATTTTTGAAGATTATATATATTTTTTAGGATTAATGGAAATTTTCAAAATTACCTTGAACAAAATAGTAAAAGATAGTAATAACGACATTTTACCGACTTTGTTGAAACATGTAACTCAAAATTTGTGATTCGAAATCTCAAGCCATTGTAATGAATGAACGACCGTGAAACCTTAAAAAATAACCTATAGCCCGTACCGGAGAAAAAACGTTAATATAACTAAGCTTTACGTTAGACAAGAAATATTCAAATTTACTTTCAAACTACAACATACCAAAATAAAAAACTTAAATTATTACACCTATTCTATGTAAAGTGAAATAGAAATACTGTTGTTGAAATTCTCAAATTCTTAAGAATATTTATAATTCAACCGTAGAACTGTCAATTTAGTCTTTTCATATGATAAAAGTATATAAAATAAATTCTCTTATACGGGAATAAAGAAACTCATAGAACTATAATACCGGTTCAAATTATTAGACTCTCTATCTAAAATATAATATTTAATATATTTCATTTATCTTTCCTTATACTTTTGAAAGTTTAAGTTATAAGGCATGTCTTCGTGGTGTAGTGGTCAGCACGCTCGCCACGTATTCGAGAGGTCAGAGGTTCGATTCCCGGCAAGGGCATTGCTCATTTTTTCATTTATCCTGTTTTCAAAAATCCTAATGTCTCTACAGTGGCGCCCGAACTAAAAAAGCTGCTGAATGATGATTCTCAATGACCAGTATTTGACGATTGGGTTCCCTAATCCCGAGTCGCCCTTTAAAAGGAGTAGTATATAAAGTATTTCTCCTGCCTTCTTGGTATGCCTTCGTAGTGTAATTGGAAGCATACTCGGCGCACATTTGAGAGGTCCGTGTTTCGAATCCCGACGAGGGCATTGCTCATTTCTTCGATATCCTGCTTTCGAGAAATATTCTAATGTCTCTACAAAGTATTATTTAAATTTTTTTCTGTTATATCAAGAAAATCATTTTGCATCTAGTGATAAGCGATTGCAAATGACAGCAGATTATCACACCGTACAATTGCTGCTCACGTTGGTTGAGATCAAACGATTTCTATAAGAATAAGCAATCGATTTGTGCACTAGGACCACACAGGGCGACATGAGGTACCTCAGTGAGGCTCAGCAGTATTCGAAATGACAGACATCTTGTCTCATCGCTATTACGGATCGTAAAGCCACTTAATGTATCCTGGCTCAGAAAATTTGGTACCCTGCTAAAAATACCCGTACTGACCCGTAAAAAAATTGTACGGGGATTTGACCTACCCGTAGAAAAAGCCATCAGACTTGTAGAGGTACCCATAGGTCAAATTCGCGTAAAAACCAGTAGATGAACCCGTAGACCTATGCGGGTACACGTTGGCGAAATCTCTGGAGAAACCAGAAAACAGAAACCCGAAGATCGATACAGGTACCCCTCAGACCAAATCCTAATAAAAACCTGTAGACAAAAACCCGTACACCTGTACGGGTACTTGTAGGCCAAATCTTTATAAAAACCAGTATACCAAAACCCACAAACCAATATGGGTGCCCTTTGGCGAAATCTCCGCAAAAAACAGTATAAAAAAACCCATAAATAAAGCCAATAGAATTATACGGATATCCATACACAGAATCCCTATAAAAACACTGCGCAAAAAATATAAAAAATAGAACTTAAATCAAATTTCCATAACAAGTAGTAATTATAAGTGTAAACCAGCAGAAGTATATAATTAGCACTGATGAAATGTACAGAACTATATGGGGGGGGAAGCATGTGGAATAATTTTAAATAAAATTCAGTGCGAATAAACTTAATACACTTTTATATACTTACAGGTATACAGGCCTCTGTCTATCTCTATTTTTTGGTGCCATTTCACAGTTTTTGGATCTCTAAATTTCTTTACTTGATTAAAGTTTTTTGAGTCATAAGACAGTTCTGCAGTATTTGTTTCCTAGTTTCTTATTTGTATTACTATTTTAAAAAAATTTTCTAGTAGTTTTAATTATTCTTCAGAAATTTGATGAAATATGTTGTATATTACTTCTCCTTCTAACTTTTCTTCCACGCGTAGGGAACGCCCAATTGAGACGATATCGATTAGCATTAAATGATTTGATAGGTATCATTAAATTATTTTCCGCGTTAATTATCTCAATTGGTCGTTTGTTGAAACGCGTGGAGATAATATTTCAATGGGAATTGCATAGCACTTTTCCCCCGACGATACTGTTGTGTAACTCTCAATGGAATATTGCCATTTTGATCTTTTTGTACATAATTGT